>VZRM01003983.1:2901-13465 GCA_013397955.1 Grantiella picta
CTGAGACCTGATGGGCACCGTGTGTTCCGGGCGCTCAGCCCAGAGCTGGCCCTGGAGGTGACACCGCGGGGATCCAGGAGCACAGGTGGGGTCACATGTTGTCACTGTGGGGGTGCAGGACCCCTGGATCATGGGTGACCCTGGTTTGTCCCCCTGTGCCCCTGGAAGTGTCACAGAGGGAACAGAGCACAGGAGGGGTCACCTGAAGTCACCGGGGAGTTCGAGACCCCTGGGGTGACAGGTTACCCCAATGTGTCTCAATCTGTTCCCAGCAGTGACTGCTGGGGTCATTGGGTCCCTGTTGTTCCTGATCCTGCTCGTGGGTGTCTTCGTGGCCTGGCACCAGTGGCACCGCCTGGGTGGGTGACAATGGGGGGACAGGGGTTGTGGGGAGTGGTGGGAAGCCCCCAAGTGTGCGGGGACTACAAGGCATCACCCACAGCCCTGACGTGAGAGGCGCTGAACCCCCAGTGATATTTCTCAGGCTCTTGTGGAGATTAGGAGGTGTTGGAGGGTCGTGCAGGGATGTTGGGGGTTCTTTTGGGCATCCTGGGGAGTTTGGAGGTTCCTCCTCCCTGCCGGGCTTGGGGTTCTGGGCTCAGTGAGTTGGGGGCACTGGGGTTGTTCAGAGTTCCTGGGGGGCTGCAGGGATGTCCTGGAGGGATTTGTGGGTCCTGTGGGGGTTCAGGATTCCTGTGCAGGGTCAGGGCCCCTGGGACCCCACAGTCATTCCCACCTCTTTCCTTTGCAGCCACCAGGAAGCACCAGGACAGGTAAGTAGGGGGCTCCAGCCATGATCCCCCTTTCACCCAAGCCCCCAGGACTTCCCACCCCCTCCCACACACTCCCTTATCCCCACAGGGCCCCCCTGGAGCCCGAAACCCCCCCGGTGGAGAACCCTGTGGCGACCTACGTGGAGCTGCTGGGGCCGAATGGGCAACCGTGGGAACCCAGTGACATCTACGAAATTCTACAACAAAAGTTGTGACACTCTGGGAAGTGGGGAGCTCTGTGCCCACTGGGGTTCCTCCTCCACGGGTTCTGTGGTTGCCTGTCCTGTTTGGGAGGTGGCCACGAGCCAGGGGAGGCTGCACAGAGCACCAAGTGCTCCTCATTCCCCACCCAAAGTACCCCAGGGCGTTGCCCTGTCCCATTTCCAGTACCCCCAGGCGCTCCCCACTGTCCCTCCCAGTGCTCTCAGTACCCCCAGGGGCTCCTTACTCCTCCTCCCAGTACCTCCCCATTGCTCCCAGAAAATCCAGGGGCTCCCCATTCCCCCTCTCAGTACCCCCAGGATCCCAGCGGCTCCCCATTGCTTGTGCAACTGCCAGGGAGGCATAGGACCTCTGCTATTGAGACCAAAATGCAGCTTTTTGGTTAAACTGGCAGAAATGGTGTTTCTTTGTTCAGCTCTCTCGGGCATTAGCAATGGGATTCTCCAATTTTGGGTTGCCACTAAAAACCAGGGGCTGCTGCCTTTCCCCTCCCAGTGGAGGCACAAAAGGAAAAGATCCCAAAGGGCTGAGAGAAGAACAATTTCCTGCAAACAGCAATGACAGAAGAAAACCAACAGCAACAGCAACAAGATTCAGAATCAAAAGGGTCAGAAAAGGAATGATTTCCAGGGAAAAGCCCAACAAGGAACAAACCCCAAAGCTGCCCCCAGCACATTTCCTCCACCACGAGGAGCCTGTCAGGGCCCTGGACCTTCATTGCTTTGATGGCCAAAGCAGCCTTCAGGAGGCTCTGCATTCTCTTCTCTGTCTCCAAACTCTCCTCTGCCGTGTTCCCCCACACGATGATGTCACCAAGGCCCTGTGTAGAAAAATAACTTGCAAAGCGAGGCCACGGGAGTCCCCCAAGGACTGAACCTGACCCCCACCCCCATCTGATTCTCAGCATAAACAGCCTCTTCTGTCTGCTTCAGGAAAGTGAAACTGTTGGGCGGCACAGCTGGACACCTCCATCCCCCAAAGCTCCTCTCCACCCCTCCCTGAATCCCCTGCACCCCTTTTCCCCCATCTCTAATGTCCCCCCAAACCGTTACCTGCTCAGGTGTTCCCTGGGATCGCTGAGCCAGGAACTGGGCAGAGGAGAGTTGGGGCTGAGGTGCAAAAGTGAGGGAGATAAAGGAAAAAAGGACATACAGAGAAGAAAAAGCCCCAGGGCTGGGTTGGGGAGCATAGTCCTGGAGCCAGTAAGACCCCCTTGCGGTACCCCCCGAGGCTATGAGCATCCTGGCAGAGCTGCACCAGACCCTGGGTCACCCCAAAATCAGAGGCACCCAATGAAGGAGCTGTGACCAGCCCAGCAAATCCCTGTCCTTGGTACCACCATTCTCTGGGGACCCCCAACCCTGGGAACACCATTTCATATGTCCCCCATCCCTGAGGCTCCCATCCTGGGATTTCCAATGCCTGTGGCCCCCAGGACCCCCATTCTAGCAGGGCCACTCAGTCCCTAGGCACAACCATCACTGGGTCCAAAATTCCCCTGGGACTCTCATGCCAGGGACACCCATCCTGAAGTCTTCACCATCCCTGAGCTCCTCACTCCTGGGACTCCCTTGTCCTCCATCACCATGTCCCACCATGTCCCCATCCTGTCCCCACCCTGTCTCCACCATGAGCAACCAACATGTGGGGATGACAGCTTGTCCCACCATGTCCCCATCCTGTCCCCACCCTGTCTCCACCATGAGCAACCAACATGTGGGGATGACAGCTGACCATGCTTCCTTCCTCTTCAGCCAAAGAGCAACTACCCAGGGAACAGGTGGCCCAAGCAGTGTGTGACAGCCAGTTCAGATTGTTAGCGTGGAAAACACATAATCACTGGATGATTATATGCAGGTGCATTTTATTCGAGCTTGGGAAGCCGGGGTGTAACATCCACCCAAATCTGACATCAACATTGGTCCGAAATGGATTACATTTTATACCTTCCCTTACGTAACGGTGGCATGATCATATGTTAATTATCAGCTTAACATTGTTCCATTGTTTCCCCCCAAGCATGACTTTAAGCCCCCATTCTCCCGCAATATTTCTGATTTATTTCACAGGTGCTAATCCACATGATTTCACTGAAACAATCCCGATTCTCTAAGCAATCTTCATGATCATGTCGCTGAGCCCCGTACATGCAGTGCCTACCTATCCCTGTTCCTAAAGCCTCTATCTGACTAACATTTTAACTCTATGTTAACAAGATGGCCAGGGACACTGAGATGGCCGGTGTCTTGGTTTGAAAGACAGGTGTCTGCTAAGAGAGGTTGCACCCTCCCTTAGGACAGAGAATGTGATTCCCCTCCCTCCGAATTATTTTAATTTGAAATCAAGGGCTTTCAGGCAAAGGAACGGGAAAAGGAATAACAGTTCTTTACTAGTATTCCTAAACAAGCAATAACAATAATAGCAACCACAAATAGACCCAGAAACCAATGGCAGATGACTTTCGAGCTGCCGAGCCCTTTCCCGTGTGGTGTAATCACGGTTGCAAGCAGCAGAGGTGCTGTTGAGCTCCCAGAAGCAAAGAGCAGTCTCTCCTGCCAGTGTCTGACGACAAGAGAGTGCCAGTCTCCAACAGCCGGCTCCTTCCTTCCCCTGCCCCGCCCAGCACACCCTTTTGTCTCTTACAAAAGAGTTGATGGCTCTAATCACCCAGCTCTTTCTTGCATAGTAACAAAGATGGAGAAAAAATTCCAATGCCCCCCAACCTGTGACAGGAAGGTGGCACTGCTCCTGTGGGGTGAGTGCTCCAGGCACAGGCCTGGTGCCCCAGACATGAGCCTGGTGAGGCAGAGAGCGGTGGGGAGTGGGCACAGGGGGTCTGTGGGGTCCCCTGAGGTTCCCAATGCCAGCAGAGCCACTCCATGGGGTGGGTACTGGTGTGACTGGGATCATCAGGTGGCTGTGGGGACAGAGGAACAGAGGGAAAAGAATAGGAGAACTGGGATGTGGGGACAGGAACAGTGGGATGGAGATGTGGGGACAAGGATAATGGTGAAAGGAACCTGGGCCTGGGGCAGCTATGGGGACATGGACAGGGGGATAGGGATGCAGGGACAGGGATAAGGGGACAAGCACTATAGGGATGGGGCCATGGGGACAAATGCCATTGGAATGGGATCATGGGCACAGGGCCATGGGGATGTGGCTGCGGGGACAGGGGCTGTGGAGCTGGTAGAGGTGACCTGTGCCAGCACAGGGTGGCTGTGGTGTGCTGATGCCCGGGGTTGGCTCAGTGTCCCCATGTCCTGCCTCAGCCCAGGATGGCTGAGGTGGCCCTGTCCCTAAGACCTCTGTGCCAAACCCATGTCCCCAGGGACAGTCTGAGGACAGCTGTCCTCAGTGCCTGAGTACCCTGTCCCTGGGTAGCACTGTACTGAGAGGGCTGACCCCACTCATCCCCTCTCCCTTCTCCCTTCCAGCCCAGACCCTCAGCCTCGCTGGTGAGTCCCCAAGGGATGCCATGTCCCTGCCCCGCTGTTCCCAGCCCCACACTGGCCCTTGCAGGCTGGTGTCCCCTGTCACCCGCAGGTGCTCAGACCACCCAGCTCCTCGTGGAGTCCCGCTGGACGCCAGCGGTGCTGTGGAACCGAGTGACACTGACCTGCCAGAACTTGGGGACATCCAGTGTCACCAAGTGGTTCAAGGATGGGCAGAGCTGGGGCAAGGAGGGAGGCAACCACTTCCTTGTCACTGAGAGTGGCACCTACAAGTGTGACAGACCAGGCTCTGGGCTCAGCCCCACTGTGAGCGTCTTAAATGGTGAGGGGGCATGGGTGTCACCTAGAGGGTCATGGTGGGCTCCTATCCATGGGTGGCCTCACACCCCTTGTGTGACAAGTTCCCATCCCCTGCACACTGGAGTCATCGCAGTGCATCCCAGGGCACACCACCCTATTCCAGTGTTATGGGGTCCCAGAGGTGTTCCCTGGTGCCATGGTGTCCTCCCTTGTGTCCATGGGAGCCCACAGGACAATGGACACTCTCCCCATTGATCCATGGTGCCATGGGGACTCCTGCCCTGGGCCCCCCAGCCTCCCCTCAGTGAGACGAGAACCTCCTGTCCTGCAGATTCACTGGTGCTGCAGGTGCAGGCAAGGACACTGCTGGAGGGGGACAAGGTGACACTGCGCTGCCGGAGCTCGAGGAACCACTCGCTCACCGGAGTGCAATTTTACCATGATGAGAAGGCAGTAGGAGGGTCTCTCCGTGGGATTAAGCTGTCCCTGTCCCCTCTGAAGCTGCACCACAGCGGCCACTACCACTGTGGGGGTCAAGTGAGCTTCGGGACATCACAGTGGTGGGAGAAGTCAGTGACAGTGACAGTGACAGTGACAGTGCACGGTGAGCCCCCCCACAGCCAGGACCCCCATACCTCAACACCCCCATGCACTGCACAACCTACCCTGATACCTCAATACCTGATAACCCAACACTCCTACAACTCGTGCCCTGTTGACTCGGGGTCACCATCTCCACGCCCTCCCATCTCCTTCCCAGAGCTCTTCTCGGTGCCGGTGCTGCAGCTGGAGGGGCCCCCCGAGCCCACCGAGGGGTCCCCCCTGAATCTCAGCTGCCTCAGCACCCCCAACCCCCTGCGGCCCCGAGCCCCCCTCCTGCACCTCNCCACAGCCTGCCCGGGTACCCCAGCCCTGCCCGTACAGCCCCACCCCTCCCTGACACCCTGCCCGGGTTGCCCCATCCTTTCTCAGGTACTCCTTTTCCCCGCATCCCTCCCTGAGTTCACCTGCCTCTCTGATGTCCTTCATCGTGCCCTGCATCCCCACATTCCTCCCTGGGGTCCCACCCATACCTCTCTAGGTCTCCTCTCCCTGAATTCCCCATCATTCCCTAGGGAACCTCTCCAAGTTATCCACACATCTCTGGGACCCCTTCTTCCTCACTGGGATCTCCACCCCCTTTGACTCTCCCGAGGTCCTTCAGTGTTTCCTGATGTCCCCAGTCTATCCTGCTGCCCCACTGCACCACATTCCCCCTGCAGGGGTCCCTCTCTCGAGGGTGTCCCTGTTGGCAAACCCCCCGCGGGGCAGGTGGCACTGGGTGACTGCCCAGTGCTGAGCTGCGCAGTGGCTGCAGCGACAGGTTCTGTGTCCTTCTCCTGACACCAGAGGTGCTCGGCCATGACACTGGGCACTGGCCCTGCTAGGAGCTGTGCCATGCTGGGGACGTGGACAATGGCCACTACCAGTGCAGTGCTACAATGCAGTTTGCCACCCGGAGTGGCGTGGCTGCTACCGCGAGTTGTGCGGGGGAAGCCATCTCTCCTCCCCCTTGTCACCTGAGCCGCCGTTAACCACGGTGAGAGGTGGCTGAGCTCACGCCACAGCGCCCCCTGCAGCCGCGGGGGAATCATAGCACCTGCCCTGCCCAGCCGGGAGCCAACAGCATCCCTGCCAGCTGTGACTGTAACTGCACCAAAGGGGAAAGTGCTTGACAACGGACAGAAGGCTATATTTGGGATTCTCTTTTTGTTTGTTGTTGTTGTTTGTTTGCCTTGTTATATATATTCTAGTAAAGAGCTGTTATTCCTTTTCCCAGGGCCTGAAAGCCCTGTAATTTCAAAGTTATAATAAATTGGAGAGAAGGAGTCATATTTTCCATTCCAGGAAGGTTCCCACATTCCTTAGCAGACACCTGTCTTTCAAACCAAGAAAAAGGGCCAGCAGGCCTGGCTGAGTACTCCCAGCTCTCCAGGTCATGGCTCATCCCAAGGATGGGGTCATGTAGTCCCAGTCGGGGCCATGTTGCCAATGGGGCCCTGTGGAGGTGTCCATCGGTCCCTGTTGTTCTTGCATCCTCAGCAGCCCCAGAGCAGAAGGGGCTGGGAGAGGCCAGACCAGGGATTGAGCTGTGGAATTCCTTCTGCCTCCACAACAGTTTTGCCAAAGCCCAGCCATGCCCTTACAGCTCCCTGAATCCCACAGATTCTCCTGAGAGAATCTGCGCCAAGGATTCCTAGGGCAGACTCTGACATCATAGAGGGGGGCTGTGAGACATCACAGTGTGGACTGTGACAACACAGGCTGGTGGTGTGACATCACAGAGTGGACTGTGACATCACAGAGCAGCTTTATGGCATCACAGGCCATGTGGTGACATCATAGTGCAGCTGTGTGAGGTCACTGGGTTTGCCACTCCATCCTGGACCCCCCTCACAGGTTCTCCCCCCCCAGAAAAGTTCTATGCTGCCCGTGTGGAGCAGGGTACCCTGTTCCCCTGGGTTCCCTCCTGGCCCCTGGCGCCGCCGCCTCCCCCAGAGGATTCAAGGGTCCTGCAGCTCCCACCTGGCCTTATCCCATGGTTCTCTCATGTCCTTATCCCGCGGCTCCCATGCCCCTGTGTCCTCCAGCAGCTCTGCTTCCCTGGCCTGCAACCCCAACACATTCACAGCTCCCAAACATCCGTGTGCGATGGCTCCCACACATCCATTGCCACAACTCCCACACATCCAGGGTCCACAGTTCCCACACATCTATGGCCCACAGCTCCCACACATCCATGGCCACAGGTCCCAATGCATCCACCTCCTGTGACTCCCACACATCCCTGGACTGTGGCTTCCATGGATCCATGTCCTGTATCTCCCCCTTGCCATCCACATCTCATGGCTCCCACATGATCCTGTCCCATGACTCTCGGGCATCCATATCCCACAACTCCCAAACATCCATGTCCTGTCGCTGTTGAACTGCTAGCGGAGTGAAAGAACCAGGCAGGGTCCCAGGTGGCACAAATCTGATTTTATTATTTAATTTTTAGAACTTATATAGACTTTCAGAGGTCGTCCGGATTGGGCCAATTCAAAACCTCCCCCTAGGCCGATTGGCCAGGCTGGAACCGCCTATCTTCCAGAGACCGTTTCAATAACATCCAAACTTTATCTTTATTTATAAAAACACAGGAAGAAGAAGAGACAATTCCCATGGGAAAGAGTCTGTGCTGCCACAATGTCCCACAGCTTCCATGTGTCCATGGCTTCCATGCATTCCTGTCTCACAGTTCCCACACATCCATGTCCCATCGCTCCCATGCATCCATGACCTGTGACTCCCAGACACCCATGTCCCACAGCCCCCACACATCCATATCCCAATGATCCCATGCATTCACACCCCACAGCTCCCAATGCATCCCTGTTGGTCCCCCTGGCTGGCACCAGCCAAGCCCATTGCTGGCCATGGTCCTAAGTACGCCAAAGGGGAAAACCAGCACTGAGTGGGTGGGAGACTTCTGTAATTGTGTTGCTCTGTTCTGTTCTATGTATTTTCTAGTAAAGAACTGTTATTCCTTTTTCTACATTTTTGCCTGGAAGCCCCGTAATTTTGAAGTTATAAAAATTTGGAGGGAGGGGTCATTTTTCCCTTCCAGGTTCCTCCCTTCCTTGGCAGACATTTGTCTTTTAAATCAAAACACTCTCCTGTGGGAAAGAGCCGTTCTTCGAGACCAGGAGATCTCGAGGCACCTGGGGAGGAAATTGGGATTCCAGCTCCTAAAATTGCAAAGCTGCAAGGATTGCTGTCAGATGAAAGCTGCCAGGATAGATGGCTGTCTCGGTTTGAAAGACAGGTGTTTTTAACTTTGTCGGGAACCTCCCTTGATACGGAGAATATGACACCCTTTCCCTCCAAATTGTTTTAACTTTGAAATTAAGGGGCTTTCAGGCAAAAATGTAGAAAAAGGAATAACATGGGAATAAATATGGGAAAAGGAGTAACAGTTCTTTACTAGCGTTTATAACAAGGCAAACAAACAACAACAACAGCAGCAACAACAAACAAAGCCAGAAACAAGCAATAACATTCTCTTGGCTGTCAAGGACTCTCCCCTTTGGTGCAGTTATGGTCACAGCCGGCAGGGGCGCTGTTGGCTCCCAGCTGGGCAGGGCAGGTGCAATGATTCCCCCACGGCTGCAGGGGGCGCTGTGGCACGGGTTCAGTTCAGTCTCTCCCCCGTGCAGTAATGGCGGGCAGGCTGGATGGTGGGATGGGCTGGATGGTAGAGTGGGCAGGATGGTGGAACAGGCTGGATTATGGAATGGGCTGCACCTGGAACCTCGGACCGGCGGCTGGGGTGGCAGCAGCTGGCTCGCCCGGGGCAGCGAGCAAGAAGTGGCACAAACTCCACAACTGTGGCAGGAGCCACGGTGTGTCCCAGCAGGCAGGGGGTGTGGGGTTACAGCATAACAGAAAAAGCCCAAGGCAACGGCAGAAAAGCAGCAGAGCTGGGCAGCCGCAGCCAGGCTCCTCCGTAGCAGCTGCTGGACACAGCCAGGGAGACCCGCGCTCTAGGAGGGGGGAAGGGGGTGAGGGTCTCGGGTTTCCCCATGAGGCACCAGAGTTGATGGTAAAAGTCCTTCCCAGTCAAATTCGGTGTTAATAAGGTCCCAGTTCAACGGCTGCTCTTACAAACAATGCCTCACCCACAGTAAGGAAGAGGTAGTACAGAGCTGGGCTCCAGCAGTCGCAGAGAACCCTCTTGGCAGGAAACAGCAGCTCCACTGTCCCCTCCGATGCCCAGAGAGCAACAGTGAGCTAGAAGCCACGTTCAGCCCCCTATCCCTGGCTCAAGTCTTGTGGGATCTTTGCCCCTCTGAGAGAAAGCCCTCAGGTAAAAGTGGTGTGGCCAGGTGCTCTCCTCTCCCCACCACCATGGGTATATCTTTTGTCTCTCTTAAGTACCTGTTGTTATTGTCTCTTAGCATCACAATGGGACAAAATTTACCAAGAGAAAGAAAACAAAAGGAAAAATCCTAACCTCCAACATATTTCCATTTCCTTCCTTACTTTCCTTACTTTCACTTTCCCGCCCCTCGGCCCCCAGGTTTGTGCCTCGATGACCCCAGGCAGCACCGGAGCACGGAACGGGTTGGGGGTACCCAAGGGAGGGGAAAGGGAGTGTGAGGGCTGTAGAGAGAGACGAGGGGGGCTGTGGGGCATAGGGGTGCCTGGCTGTCCCTCCCCATCACTTTCACTTTCACTTTCAATTTAACAACCATCAAATCAATTTACACTGAGAGTCAGATGGGGGTTGGGTTCTGCCGTGGGGGAAGCACATCCAGAAGGGTCCTGTCCTGCGGGGTCCATGTTATGGGGATGACACATCCTGGGGATGACACAACCCTGGCCGGTTGGGTCCTGAGAGAAGGGCAGGGATGGCTCAGTCCCTGAGAACTGTCACGGGCAAAATGAACTCGACTTGGGGAAATTAATTGAATTTAACAACCATCAAATCAGAGCTGAAAAATGAGAAGTGAAACACATCTTAAAAACACACTCCCCTCTCAGGCACTGCTCCAGTTGGTTTCCCACGGGCTCACAGCACCCTTTGGGCATCCCCTACTGCACCGGGGGCTCCTGCAGGGCTGCAGGGAGGTCTTCCCGTCCCAGAGATCCCCATGGGATTCCAGGGAATCTCCACTCCAGTGCCCGGAGCCCCTCGTTCCCCTCCTTCCTCCCTGCGCTCGCTGCCTGCAGGGTTGTTCCTCTCGCAGCCTCTGGCTCCTCTTGGCTGCCGCAATTCCATCTCTGCCATCC
>VZRM01003991.1:0-57347 GCA_013397955.1 Grantiella picta
ACCCTCTGTTCCCACTTGTGACAGCAAGTGGAGTCCTTCAGCTACCCAATTAGGGCTGTGAAGCTGACAAGATACATTTGTGGATGGCAAACTATCACACAGGGAAAAAAGAAGCCAATCAAGCTTCAAAAAGGCATCAAAGATATTTGTACTAGGGAGTCAGTGTTGCAAAGGGAGGTCAGGGCACACTCCTTTCGGAGTGTTGTTACCACTGTGGGAACTGCCATCCTTCAGTGCTTTGTGCCTGAGTCTTTTGCAAGTCCTTTTGATTGTGATGAAAGGCTCTCAGAAACTAGCAGCTGTCTGAATGCTGCTTGGACACCAGAACATCTGCATGAAGGATCAATATCGGGAAAACACAGAGCAACCATGAGCAGGTAAATGATGATCACATCATGACCCCTGACAATTAACAGCAACCAGAATATGCATTTCTCTGTCCTTAAAACTTTATGAGCAGCAATGTGGTTTTTAATCTATTTTTTCATACTGAACAAGAGTCTACTCTTTTTGGGTAGTACTGGAAATGGTAGACTAGAAATATGTAACAGGATTAAGATGGAAATCTTAGACTTCCATGTATGGTACATGGAACACCTAAACCTTAATCAACAGCTTTATGAGCTCTATTGCAGTCCTCAGAATTCTTACTTCCCAAAACCATTGACAGACAACATTAGTATCTTATGGCTCCTTCAGAAGTGGACACACTCCTTGGAGACTTTTCATCACAAATGAGCAGAGGAAGGATCAAATCTACATGCATGAAGACTGAATGATAAATGGTTCATTTGCGGAGGATACAGGATTGAAAAGTAAAATACACTAGCAATGGAGGTTATTTCCATCATCAAATACTTACAACGTAATGGAAACCTGAGGGGAAAAAATTAAGTTATTGCAAATGTGTGTCTGTAAATGACTGAGTAAGAGGTACAAAGCACAAGCAGACTAATTCCCAAAGATCCCCATCATCAAAGCCACCAAGTATTTCAGAGACGTAGGGTACTTTCAGTGAAAATGTACAGATCAAACACGTCATGTGAGGCCACAGTGCTGTATCACCACACTGATGGTGAACCAGACTCCATGGGAATGCCCTGTCTATGCTCTAGGATGCATCCATGCACTTCCTGACCAGGAAGAATTGCACCCATGACTGGAGATGCTTTGACTTCTAGGTTTTCACTCCTGGAAGTGGAAGGTGCATGGTACACAGGTACAGCCTTATCAGACTCTGCTGCCTAAACACTGTTCAACCATCAAGACTGAAAACAGAACCATTCAAACCCCTCAGATCCTGTCAAGATGAAAAATTAAGAAATGAAGTAGCATTAATTACCAAGTCCTAGGCAACTCTACATGAGTTCAATGTGCTGCAACTGTGTCTATAGTAAAATCCTTAGAGATACTCCGTGGACAGATCGTGGTTCTATAGTAATGATTTCATATTAACCTGCTTACTTGGAAAAAATACTCAACATTGCAGGAGCAGAGAAAAACCGGAGCAGCAGATACAGCCCCTGCCACATGATGCCAGGCTAAATACCTTCCCTAGTTATCACCAGCATTAAAATTCAGTACTCTTACTGTTTTTATGGGTAAACCTGGGGAAAAGTAACACTGTAGAGAAAAACACAGCAGAAAACTACATGACCCACATGTCCTTTTAGTTTAAATTTAATTTTTCAGATAGAAGTTATCTATGTACAATCAGTGTGCATTGTAACAATTTTGTCAATAAAGTAATAATTCAAATCTTCTAAAATATTAGCTACCTGCATAGCACATTCGACATTATTGCCCATGATGAATTTACAATTAATTTTGATTGATTTGGATACTGAAGTGTTCAGGTATTTGACACTCCTCCTTTAAAACCAATGCACCTGAAAAGCTTTCCAGAGCGCAGTTTACCTGGACATTTCTTACCATTTGATTATAAACAATCACAACACTGACAGTTTAATAGGGAAAAAAGACCCAAACAAAACTCCAAAACATATATCTAAAGTATGCAGTAAAGGGAGCACTAAATGGAGTAAAACGTTCCCTTTCCCCATTTTTACATTCTAAGCAGTGACTCCATCAAAATCTTTTATTGAAACATGTAAGTACACTGATTTAATTCATAATTGTGACAAGAAGGCCTGAGTTGGTGGGGAAATGAACAGTCAAAAAAAGCCTGAGGGGAGAATAAGCTCATTTAACAAATTTACAACAATTTACAGCCATTTGTTTGTGTTTTGCTTTTTTTTTTATTTGTTTGTTTTGTAAAAACATTGTAACTGATCACAAACAGGAGAAATCCTGGCTATTTTACAGTTATAGGTACAGAATTTAAATATTCAAGCTTGTGATGAAAAGCGGCAAGGTGGTCGCAGTGTACAATGTAAACAAGTAGCTTTGGAAAGTGAACAAAGTCCTTGAGAGTTCTTTACTAAGAAAAAAAATATTCTCCCCATTCCCTCCTGAAATATGAGCACAGGTCAGTGTTTAAAAGTTTGTTTACAAACATAACTTTAAACATTATCAGCCTCAAACCACTTTGACATTATGTGTTTTATAGTAAGATCCAGTCTGAAATGGGCAGTGTTGAGGTCCCTGTAAAAGTAAACATCTTCCATTTCTTAAAAAAAAGTGCCACAGCATTTGCAGCACAGTGCAGCATAAACTTTAAATACAAAAATATTTTTCTTCTGTTGGGATAGTAGACCTTGCATCCTGGAAAGAAGTAACAATACTGCTACTGATAGAATATCCCTTCTGTATCATTCAAGTTATGTAAGGCAATTACTGTGTTAATTTACTGTATATGGCTAAAAGAAGGTCCAGAAAATGTCAGTCTTTGTTATGTTTTCCGGCTACTCCATGTATGTTCAGGTGTACTTTTGTGATCTGATGAGTGTTCAAATGGAGATCTGTGACCTAGGGGAGATCTTGAACCATAAGGAGACCTCTGATCCAGTGGTGACCTTGGGCCACTACCCGAAGCTCTGTGGTCCATTTGCCAGTCTGAGTGGTACCTATAATCTCTGGGAGATTTATGATGGCTGTACTCAGAAGAGGAACGGTGATCTGAATGTATCCTGTGGTCTGAGTAAGAACGGTGATCCGAATGAATCCGGCTGTCTTTTAAACTCACTTCCAGGCTTGACCTGTGGTCTCTGCTCCTGTAGTCATCTAACTTTCTATGTTTACTATCACTGTAGTATCTAAAAAATAAGAAATTATTTGTATTAGTTACTGGTAGCACATCAAGAGTCAGTTAAGTAAAATAGACAGAACTGCACTGGAGAAAGATCACTGTTGCAATTTTGTGTTACTCAGAAAATATGGTTTGGTGCTTGCTACAAGTGTAACTATAAAAACAGGAAGGGAATTCTGACCAGATTTCAAAATTGCTTGAGAAACTCACCTACTGTCTTGTTTGTAGTGATCCCAGTCTCTGTGATCTTTTCCATTGCTGAAGGCTGAATAGGGCCTTTTCCTGGAGTCAGTTTTCTTGTAAGCATCACCCTGATGCCTGTCCTTATGATGATCGTGGTATTGTGACAGATGTCTATCAGAGGAGTAGCTGTCCCTGCTACTGTCATCGTGGTTTGCATTCTCCTTCAGTCTTTCCACGTCTGTTTAACAAAGCAGAGGTTAAAAGGAGTCTCATAACATCTTTACTTCACCTAATTAAAGCACCACTTTCAGACCTAAATAGCTGAAAATCAAATGCACTAATGTCAGTGAGCAGAAGAAAACCTCAGAATTAAGAGGGAAGCAAGCTAGAATGTAGGTCTGTAGGACTTGGAAACAACTTCTCAGCCTCTCCATTCAGTCTGTGAAGCTAAGTGTCCAAATGAGCAGTGAGTAGAGATGCCCTCAACAGAGCAATTTTAGATAGAATGGCAGCAACTTCCTCGCTAAGAAGGGATGGACTTAGTATGAGTAACAGTTTTAAAGATACACCTTGTTAGCAAAAGAATTTCAGTGGTATTCCTGAAATACATGATTGTTGATTTTAAGCCCATGACAATATACTTGTAGTGTTCAGAAACACAAGATAAAAAAAAAAAGGCACTACATACAAAAAGGCAGGTGTGGGAACACATGGGAAAAAAAATGAAGTGTTATTGTCAACAATAAAATAAAGCCCATATAACTAACAACAGACTGTGACTGTGACTAATAAACTGCTTTCTTACACCACAGTGATACTGCAACAGCTACAACAGTCATGGATTTAAAAAAAAATTACAGGTTTTGAGTAGACCTCTTGTCCTCCCCAAAATTTAACACAAAAAAATGTTCCTGAATTTTTTAAAATGGAATTTAAATTACCTGGTAAATACCAGCTTCACTCTGCACTCTACTGGATTTCACCAGCAAATTAGTGAAGCTTTTCTGATCAGCCTATCTCTATGGAAAACAGACCCAGGAGACATGTGAAATGAAATAAACATGAATACTTAAGGTATCTTAACACAAGAATATACTTAAAAGTTTGTTACCTGGATTTCTAATTACATGTGTATTCACATTGCTGCTAATATTCTGATCGTTGTGTTGCTAAAAAAGAAAAGTACATTGATAAATGTATGCATTGGTAAATCCCAAAGTTCATCTGAATACATTAGAAAAATACCATAACAAAAGAGACTACTATACTGCAAACACAAATACCGTTTGAAGGGTATTTCTGTGTTCTTTATAATCCTCTATAACTAATGTAAGTTATAATAATTAAAATATGTATTTGTGTATTTTGAAAGGGTCTGAAAATATTACCTGAGACTCTTGACGTTTTTTGATTGCATGTTTATACAGTTTGTGCAGCTTTCTGGCATCAAATTCTGTAAACTTAGAGACAAAAATCCACAAATTTCTGAGGAAGAAGAAAAGAGAAATTATAATTCTTCTTTAAATTTCTTTTCCCAGTATTATGTAGGAGAACATAGATTTAACTGAAATTATTTGAGCACTACTTCAGTAAACCCGAAACGCTCTAAAATCTAGACAGTAATGCCTAGGTGGACAACAAATGTTACGTAGTTCTAAATAAAACATTTGAAAGATTGATTCCTTTAAATTTTTTTTCACTTTTTAATATTTATCATAGGTACTTCATCATGTGAAGTGCATGGGCAGTAGTCCTAATAACAATTCCGTTGAATTTTTGTGAAATGTTTATTAAAAACATAGCTATCAGTTTATATATGTCTTCTAAAAGTTTGTTTGAATTTTGAGTATTTAGCAGTCTGTAAATAAAAGATTTAATAAAGGAAGTAAAAATTCTCTCAAACTTGAAATCCCTTACAGTATAAGAAACTTGACCAATAAACCTTATTATATGAAACCATCAGCAAGAGAAATTTTCCATAGAACTCAAAAGCCTGTTCAAGGCTTTTGAAACTAAGTAAGAACTGTGAAAGAGGATGGAAATTGTATGGTAATAAATCTGTGCCTAAACTTTGCTTGAAGGAACCAAAGAAGAACAAATCAAGTCTTTTGCTGTCAAGATGCCACAATTCTGAAGAAAACTTTTCCTTCCATGATCACGGATAAAGGTTTTTTTTAACAGATATGGAATTCTTTTAGTCAAATTTGCAGCTGAAATGCTAAAGAGTCTACAGAATAACAGTGTTCAGAAATATTTGAAGTGTGGAGTTTCAGGAAGCAACAGTATGCTCCTCCACTATGATTATTTAAACATAGTAATTTCTGTCTAGATATTTGCATAAGCAACCAGTCAATGGTGTGTCCAAGGAGACCATTCTAACTTTATATAAACCACACTCCCTATAAAATATAGCTGAAATTAGTATTTTATTAAGTACAGATAATATTGTAGCATTATTATGAATAATGCTCTTATTACAAGTTTCCACTTAAAATAATATAAAATTTACCAAAATGTAAGACATGGATCTTGTTTTTGCATCTCAGATCATCTTAATATTTGCAAGTAAAGAAGGTAAAATCAGCAGAAGCATTTAACAGAAGTCTTCAAGAAAACGCAACACTTAAAACTTTGATACATGTAATCACAGGATGTATTTTCAAGCATGAAGAGATTAAGTGGACATTCTGACAAAAGTAAGTCAAATTGCATCAAGAAATTATCAATGATATACAAGATCAGTATTTTTTTCTTAGTTCTTTTTATATTGTCACCTGATATAGATGCAAACTCTTCTCTCACTTTCAAAAAACATTTGAATGATGAATTGAAATGAGTATGTTATGATAAACACTTTTATCTAGTCATAGTTAATCCATACTGCGTGATTTTAATTTTAGAGTACATTAAAAAAAATAAAGAATTCTACAACTTAGAATCATACGAAGTTCAACACAACTTTAGAACTGCCTATTTTCAGCAGGAATTATCAGAAAACCAAAATGACCCGAAGCTGAAAAATCCAGATCTTTAAAGGTAAGAATAGTTTTGATTAAACACAGTGGCAAGGACAAGTGCCCAGCGTTTGCTGTTAGCATTGAGCAGAGACGCCTCCATCCTCTGGACAAATAATAGGGCTCTGCATCAATACTTAAAGTTAATCCATTACAGGTCATAACAATGTATAATCACCTTTTAATAGACTCCTATTTAAAACAGCAGAAAGATATAAGAAAGAACAATAAACAAGAGAAATAACTAAAGCCTATTCTTCTCAATAGAAACAACTGCAGATGTTCCTTTTACAAGAAAAACCCAAGAAAATAACTTACTTTCTCCACTGTTTAATTTGTTCAGGATTTGTGTACTCCTTTAGACATTCAGTAATGTGATCCCCAATTTTGATAAGACATTGTCTAGTATGTTCCAGCTGCTCTCTTTCAGAAAGGCCCTTCTCTGGTCGATCGAGCTGTTTCAATGCTGCTTTCACAGGTCTCATTCTTTCTTTGCACTGTAAAATGGAAAAAATGAATGTATCAATTCAAAAGAAAAGGTTTATTCTAAAGCATGACCCACCTTTTAGTGTCATATATATCCACAGGTGAAGACAATATTGTTAGAAGACAAATGAAACACAAGACTTCCTCACAGATCATAAAAATGTTTTACATGTTTCCTTTGGAAGATTAGCAATCCAAATGGAAATTTTCTTCTCTATGAAAGCACTGGATTGTATAAAATACAGGTTTATCAAGCTGCAGAAGTGTAGAAGATACAGGTGCAAATGTATATATCTCAAACACCAGTAGCTGGATAGCTGTGGAGCCACTTATTTTTCTGTTCAAAACCCACGGCTGTGGGCTTATATGGCAGGTCAGAGACTACCATACCAATTTTCATTCCAAGTACGTAATTTACTAATAAAACTTTGTAAAACTTTTGCAGACCTTCCCACTTTCATTGTTCCTTTTGATCACAAGCATCCAAGAATCCAGGGTGGTCCTTTCCTCTTAAGGGTGGGACACCACACTAGGCTTTGAGAAAGCACTTATTTAACGTAAGGATTTCTGAGGAAAAGGATTTACTACAACCAGATTTTACAACTAAAACTTCGAGCACAATAGGACAAAATTTACCCTTTTTAGGACCTATGAAGCTGTACAAATTCCATGTCAAAATTAAATATGAGCATATTCAGTACATTTCAAGTAAATATTTTCTGCAGTCATTACACTTGGCATTCAGCAAGGGATGAATTGCTTTTCTGAGCATTTTTTAAACCTCACTCCTATGCAGATACTAGCAAAAGTTATGTTACCTGGACGAAAGCTAGTTTGGGTACAGAACCATAAAGGCTGAAAACAACCTCCAAGATTATCAAATCCAATCTTTGACTGAACAACACCATCTCCACTAAACTTTATCACAAAATCCCACATCCAGTTCTTTTGAACACTTCCAGGCATAGTGACTGTATCACCTCCCTGGCCAGGCTGTTTGCTGCTTAATCACTCCTTCACTGAAGAAAATCTTTCCTTACATCCAACATAAACCTCCCCGGCAGCACAACTTGGGGCTGTTTCTCCTTGTTCTGTCACTGGTTCCCTGGGAGAAGACCTGACCCCCAACTGGCTACAACCTCCTTTCAGGAAGTTGTAGAGAGTGATAAGGTCTCCCCCAATCCTCCTTTTCTTCAGGCTAAACAACCCCAGTTCCCTCAGCCACTCCTCATCAGACTTGTGCTCCAGACCCTTCCCCAGCTCGGTTCCCTTCTCTAGACTCACTCTAGCACCAAAACGTGCTTTTTGAAGTGAGGGGCCCAGAACTGAACACAGCTCTTGAGATGTGGCCTCAACAGTGCCAAGCACAGGGAATGTCTAGACTAGCCACATATAAAGGTCGTGCATTCTTGAATTTTCACACTTTGAATCCAAGGTTTTAATAATAAATCCAGATAAACCCAGTTGGCATGGTTGAAATTGCAGATGCGTAGTAATACCATCAAACTCCAATGGAATGGCATATCCCTTGTCACTAAGAGCACAGTAAGTTAAGCCTGAACAACATTTCCCTTTGAAAGTGCAGTTAGATATGTTTAATTAGGCTGCACCTGACCATGGCATAATGGTAAACAATTACTCATTCCCGTATCCAATATACACTACCAAAACTAGAAAAACCAAACAAATATCTGGAATGGAATGAAATTGAATATCACCATTACCGGATAAGCATCTAGGTATAACTCAGAAAAACTGGGGAAGCTGTTCCATTGCCCTCTGATGCCACTTAGTAATTAAGCATCTGGATTACATATTGCACTAGCCACAGATTAAAGCAACTTTTAAAAAGACAGCTTATAGAGTACAGTTCTTAAATATAGAAGTGATCAGAAAGTGTACCTGTACATGGAAATCAAGTGATATTCTGTCATTAGCCACACAGATATATCCACCTGAATCACTAATGGCGCACAATGAAAATCACAGATGAGTTACTTGGATTGTTTAGAATAAACCCATGGAACAGTCACTGCCATACTCATGAGAATCCTACTGGCACGTCACAGCCAGCACCCACCACAGACCCAACAGACCTGACTGGCAAAACCACACAACGACAAAACAACCACAGCTGTTTAAAGTAACTCATTGATACTTTACTAGGGGCCTCAGCCAACCTATAAAATTTCATATAAATTGTGTGTATGTACCCATTTTTCTCAAATGTTAATTCTAAGTAAGAAGTAGTGATTAAACAGAATTCTTTTGGTGTCAGAGACATTACCCTCAGCAAGGTATCTCTAAGGGCTTTAGCACTTGTTTCTTCCTGTGTTCACTAACTAAATTCTGCAATACTTCAGGAGGGAAGTGCTGAAACCCAATTTTTCTTCCTATCTATCAAAGAAGAAAAGCATATATGATACAGTGAAGCCAAAGACTCCATCAATTCCAATTAAGTTCATTCATGTGTGCTCTTTAAGAAGCAGGATACACAAGTGATTTCTGAGGATAAACCTTTAGAGTTCGTATTCTAAACCTACTAATCCTACAAACCACTGGATAAGTTTTTATATTATCCTGCATATATACAGCAAAAAAATAAAATAAAACTGGTAGAATACAGCCAAAAATTACTACTGGCAGTAGAATGTTATTGGCAGTAACATTCATTGACCCGAGACTTTGCTAGCAAAAAACCACTTGTGTTACTGTGCCAAGTAACAGCATCAAGAATATCAGAAACTGTCCTCATTTAGACTATTAAGTATAAAAACTAACTTTCAAGAGGGGACTTACCACACTAAAAGTTTTCTGATCTAGTTCTTCAGATTCTTCTGATATAGGAACTGGTTCACTAGATGCAGTAATATGAACTGGAGTATCCAGCAATGGAATTTTTTTAGTTTTTTCTTTGTTTTCAGGTTTGATTTCATTTACCTAAGAACAAGATACAAAAATATTTTAGTACATTTTATTTTGGCTTTGCAATTATAATAAATGATAATCCCCATAACTACTGTATTCTCTTCAATACATAATAATAAAATCTATGCTGACATTCAATGACAGCACATTTTACTTTCTCTGTGGAATGGAAAATGGAAAAGGAAAAAAATATTCAGTCCATTTAAGAGATGTATCATTGAAGACGTACTTCCCCATTTTAAATGCCTGTCCTTGTGGTTTCAGGTAATAAAAATAAAGCTTCAAATGACATAGAAGACTTTAATGAAATGACATCTGATCAGATCCAAAACACTTTATCATCTCCAAATCACTCACATAATCCTGGTAGCCTTTTCTAGTGCTATGTAAGATAAGTGAACCTACTTACCTTCTCTTCTTTTACTTCTTTTTCTTTCTGTGTGGATTCTTTTACTTTATTTTCTCTCTTTTCTTTAATATCCTTTTCTTTTAATTCTTTCTTATCCTCTTTTTCTTTTTTCTCCCTTTTCAAATCCCTCCTATTTTCCTTTTCTTTTGTCTCCTTTTTTTCTTCAGCTTCCTTCTTTATACCAGTATCTGGCTCAGGCTTTTCTTCATTTTCGTTTTCTGCTTTAAATTTTTTATTTGGGTATTTCAGTGAAACAATCTCATCCTGCAAATATGCAAGCATACACGTCACATCAAAGTGGGTTCCTATTTAAAAGAGTTTTGCAACTACCAGATTAAAACACTTTTTATCTGTGCCTTTTTTATTTCTAGACATAGATTAACACCTATCAACTAGAACTGAATGCAGTTGGTAAAGAAATATGAGAACTATGCACTCACCTCCTTGATGTGACAAAGCAAGTACAAATTAGGCAGAGGCAGTGGGTCTGAGAAAATGTGTTCATTTAACTTGGAATTAAGTTCAAATTTGTTCCCTTTAAAGGTTGTTAGGCTCTGAAGAGCTCAAATCTATCAGGAAGTAGGTCTTGCAAAACTGACCTGTTTGGTCAGAACTGTCAAGTGATGGGGCATGTTAGAAGACCTCTGATCTAATTAGCTTTGTCCCAGTCCTGCATTAAACATTCAAAGGAGAAGGTAACAGAATTCCAACTTTCTCTTTCCCAGGACTGTTCATTTTACTAGGCTTTAAAAACATTTTAGTTACAGACTGTCTGTTAGGTGCCCATACAAAACCGTTTGAAGGTGAACAAAATATCACTTTGCTGCTCTTTATAATATTCATGGAGAAAGTCTGAGATGGAAACTAATATCCCTTCAGACACAGAAAAATACTATAGTAAATAATTAAAGTACTATTATAGCACAGGTGGAAGAATCATTACCATGTTTGAATTTATTTGTACACATACCAGAAAGGCACATACAGAAACTGTTTATCAGTTGCATAAAAACATGAAAGACTGTCTAGTACTTGAACTGAAAAGGTTACATAGAAGAGGTATGATAGAAGCCATCAGCCCAACCAGGGCTGTGTTTTAGTATATCGGTATCATGGAAGCTTTCTAGCAAAAATCCAATTATTTAAAAACTTTCCTGATAATTCCAGTAGTAAAATAATTATGTTTTAAATACTGTACACAGTATCGCAGCTCAGTAGCTAAAGCCAGTCATTTAGGAAAGCTCTAACATACAGTCCAGTTTTCAGAAGTGCAATTATTAATCGGTGTCCAAAAGTAATGAAGTGATGAGTACCTGTTGTTAAATAAACAAAAGGAGACAGCATTCTAGGCAGTTTCCCAAAACACAGTTAAAGCCACTCAACTGACTGGCAGTGTCTTCTTCTCTTTTGAGTGGAAATGAAGACTAACACACATTTTTAAAGTAGTCTGAATAATTAATTTGCTTAGTTTAACAGTTCATTTGTCTGTGTTAATTTACTGGGAACTGTTCCAATATTTACAGGTCTTGGTCTTACATTCTAGGCAAATTATTTTAGCTATAAACATAAGGTAGACTACACTGATTTTTTTTTTTATAGTTGCTGGCTTTACATGTTGTTCTTCATAGTACAATTTAAACACATACATTGAAAGAGTGGCTAAAAATTACTATATTTTTACAGATTTATCATGGTTTTTCTAATGCCAAGTTTTAACTACGTATTTCCCTAAGCACATTTTCTTTTAGAACAAGTTGACAATTACAATGGTGTGTAATAGTTTGCTTTAAGCCAAGTAGAGAGTATTTCATTGATATGTTTAGAATTGCACCGATTTATTTCAACTACTTTCAAATTAGCTGTGATGTGACCCTAAATTTTATTCAAAATTTTATCTGTAGTTATTTTGCTGTGTGATAAATAACAAAAATAAAAAGCCACAACAAAACCATAATTAATATGTTTAACAATCAGAAGTTACAAAACCCAACAAGGTTAAATAGCTGGGTAAATAAGTCTTTCTGAAGAATGAGAGGCATGATGTATACAGGAGCTTTCATGGGCAACCCCTGAAATATGATGTTTTATGCTGTTCATTCTAATTGAGCTTGATTATATTTTTCTGAGCTTCAATAAAAAAACCCTTTATCTTAAGAATCATTATCAGTAGATGTAACACATGAGCAAATCCCAGTAGTTTTACAGTGGTGTGTTACATTAGAGTTGCATTTCTAGCAAATACAGGGCTTATTTCTTTAAAGAATGCTGAAACTAAGCAATGTCACTGGTAATTGGACCATAATATTATTTATAATATTTTGGAAAACTCATCATTCCCCAGTTACTAGTTTATCATTAAATTGAGATAGATACAGTCTTTCACGTGCTTGTATTAATGCAACATCAATTGTAGTGTCCACAGGAAAAGGGTGACATTCAGGTGTTTTAATTTTATTAAGCCCAGCAGAAAATAAAATACAAATTTATACTAACAGGAAGAACTTAATAGCCATCTTAAACGTGTGAAAGATACTTACCTTGTTATCTGCAACATCATCATCATCATCATCTTCATCAGATTTTTCTGAGGGTTGTGGTGAAGAATCACTTTTTATTTCTTCTTTTATTTTTGCAGCCTTTAGCACCTTATTCTTCTTAGTTCTTGTTTTTCTCCTCTTTGAATTGCCCTGAATGCAAATTCATATCTTTAATCATGTCAACTGACAAGCATAACTGCAGTATATTTGCAAAATAAAGGATCTGGTTTTGCATCAAAGAGAAGGTTCCTTTTATTATATTTATTGCCACTAATTATCACCACTTTAACCAGGACTGTAGACAGAGCTTAGTGCAACAGTAGAGAATACACAAATAATAAGAGAATGATACAACATGAAACTTGCAATTAATTTCCTGTGTTAGTCTTATGTACTGTGATTAGCAACAGGGTTATCCTACACAAATAAAAAGTGCAGAAATAAAACATGAAAAGGTTTAGGTGACATGCCCATAAGCATATTATTTTATCTCAGCAATGAACGCCACATTTTACTTACTGTTCCAGCAAGCCTTTGTGCTTCCTTCCTCGCAAGGTCTTTATTCAGTAATTTAATGAGGTAGTCTGCACGGGTCTGTAACTGCTTTGCCTGGGGCTTCTTATCTGGATCATCAGGCAAAATCTGAGGAGAAAATCACAGCCGTGAGTACGTATTATCAGCTTTAGATGTTAGCCTGGAACAGACAGGACAGAAAAAGCTGTGCAAGAGGAGGTGGTAAACAATCCAGTCCAACTATACCTAATAAAAATACCAGATGTTTAAAGCAAAGGAGAATTTCTTAAAAATTTTCATTTCTCTCCAATCAAACCAATGCAAGCAACCAATGCAGAGTCTTGGAAATTGTCTCAGAGTTTAAAACCAACTCAAGAAATGAGCCTCAAATTTCTGGCTCCAATATGACAGTTCATCTAAGAAATTCTGGGCACCTGTACCAGTCAGCCACAGAACTCCTGGCTCTGGCTCATTCATCTTCTAAATGCAGAACTGCACTACAGTGCAGATGCCAAGAATACAAATGTATGGTTTCAAAAGCCAGACAAGTAAATGAAAGGCAAAAGTAGGACTTATTATTAAACAAATTTGGACACAATCCTGGCTCCTCAAATGACAAAGCTATAGGTTGTTGTCACTGTCACAAAGTTTACTTCACCCCAGGATTTTCCTCAGTATCTGCTGCTCACTATTGCTAAGAAGCTACTGCCCTAATTCCAGTACAGCTACTCTTAATGTTGGGAGTGGAAGACAGCATCAACTGAAGAACCTGGGGATTGAGAGGGGATGGAGAAACTAAATTAAATCTCTAGAAAACCTCCCTTCTCAAAAGTTCAAGAACACAGAACTAACAAAACCAAAACATCTGATACAGAGAAGGAAAAGATGGAAAAAAAAATCAAATGACAGAGGCCCAACCACATGAAAATATGAAAACACAATGGACCGCAAGTCTCAAAGGACCACTCTTCAACCAAATACTCAAGACCCTAAAATCTGGTAGTATACCGGAAGGATAGTATGAAGTACAACTGATGTACAATGTTTCTGCAATTTCATTTATCATAAAATAAGCTCTCTCAGTAACTCTACTTAGCAGCATCATTACCTAAGCAAATAGCACTTGATAAAATACTGTAGATGACATACCTTCTGTGTCAAACTGAGATCAGGATCCATTTTTATCATTTCCCAGCTGCCATAACCATATTCATAGATGCCTATTAACAAATTGGAATCATCTTCCTTACCCCAATCTATATCAAAATGAGCAGCCTTGGTGTGGCATGGGATGACATATCTAGAAGAAATAAATTAGAAAGACAAATGAAGGATTTTAACATCTGAAACTTAATGAGGGGGAAGGGAACATACTAAAAGTAATGTAGCTAGATTTATTTTCTCTGCTAAAATGCTGATAAATTTAAGAAATTAATCCAAATATTTATCACCATATTTTCTTAATATTTCTATAAAATATGTATTGAAAGCAGCACTGGAATGTGTTTTAAAGCTGACTAAGACTAAAATATGAAGAACAGACATTTGTCTGTAACCATGAGCTCTGTGACAGAAATTCGGTAGCCATGAATAAAAGCAAAAATCATCATCCAAGTGGTCTAACTAAGTGGGTAGTTTAGGAATTGTAATACACAAGGTAGCAAGTTCAGAAGGTAGGAACAACTACTGCTGCACGAGAGGGACAATGCTTTTAACTGAATGTTTGAGTCAAAGTTGCCAGAAAAAAAAGCTAGTAAGACTTGAGAAGTTTTCTGCATTACTACTCTGTTAAAAACAACACAAAACCAAGTACCTTTTTCTTTCCTCTGGATCTGAAGGAATGGATTTGTGCAATGGTGCCAACTCTTCTTCATGAGAGATGACTAACTTAGCATTTACTTGCACTCCTGAGATTCGGAATGTTGGGCCTTTAACCTTCCCAAGTCTACCTCCTTAAAATAAATGACAAAGCTATTAAAATATTTACCTTTACAAATACCATCAGAAAAACATAAAGAAAACAATTATACCACTTGACCCTTTCTTAACCAAATGCTAGAATTAAATACTTCAGAATTTAAAAGTGCCTACATAATACGAGCACTTCTAAATTTCACAGCAAATCAAAAACCTACTGCATTTTTAAGTGGTAAGTCACACAGACAGGGGAAAAAGTCACCTTACTATAATCCTGTTTTTTTAAAATCTTCCAGTACACACCCCAACATTTTTGTTCATATCTTCCAACAAAATTGTTTTCTGTTATGACCAGAGTGCAAGAGTAAATAATTCTTCTTGACGTTTTTCATTGTCCCCTCAAGCCCTCTGAATATTGTACCTGCTCTTTCTTGTCCAGATGAATTGTCCTTTAAGGCTTTAATGCATCCATTATGTACAAGCTCTCCCAAACGTCTGAGATCTATCTCTGATTTATCAACTAGCTCAGCATCTCTAGCTACAGCATCTAACCTGGAATAAAAAAAAAAAATTATAACTCCGAAACTTTGGCAATTGTGAATGACTCCTTTAGACTTTAAAACTAGAGAAATGGTCATGTAAGTTACCAGTCACCTGTGCTTTCTATTCAATGTACAATTTTGATCCAAGGGAAAAATCCCCTAAATCATCCAGGTATGAGGACAATAAAACAAGAACTGTAAACACTAACCCTAGTGTTAAGTTATTCCACATTTCTTTAGAAAAGAAATCATTAAATCACATATATATACTACGGACATATGCACTATAAATATTTTTAAGGATTAATATTTTTAAGGATGGGAAGCTTTTCTTAAAATAGGGATAATGAAGGAAGCTTGAAAATGAGAATTGACAATATCTGAAATGCAACACTAACTTTGACAGTCACAGTGGATAAACTGATAGGCTTTGAACAGGTTTATCAAACAAGACATGAATGATTATCACCAATGCAGATTAAACAAGTCTGCAGATAAAAACAAAGGAAGTATTCCTGCAAATGGCAAGGTCTATTTTGTGGCTATTTGCACACACACCATACATGAAGAAATGGAAGATACTACACTAAAGTCACATTATAGTCAAGATGATGTATTTCCCCTACTGCCTAAAGTTTCATGGTACATTCTAATTTTCATAAAAATGAGATTCCAAGTCGCCACACTAATAATAAACAAACAACTTTACCTCTCAAGAGGGCCACCAAATTTCTTGTAACTCTTGATAAACCTAGTAACAGAAAATAATTTTGCCATTTAAATATATGCTGAACAAACAACATTTGTTTCAAAGCTGTATTGATAAAATTGTTAATCTTAGTATGACACTATGTGGACAATGGGGAGAAAATAAGGTAGAGAGAGTAGAGCAGCTTCATATATTCAGATAACTCAAATAAAAGCAGAGATTTATGGGTTTAAGAACTGATGTAAATAAAACAGTAGAAGATATAACTTATTTTAAAAATTACTTTATTAATTTCACAAGACTAAAGATTCAGCAGCTGTATGTATCTAATAACGAAAATGGAATGTAGATTTACAGTAAATCAAGATTTCAGGCATTATGTTACGCGTTGTATAGTTATACAGTTATTAAAAATAGCAATCTGCAACAGGTAATTGGAAGAATTTGGAAAGTGACATGAAAGATACACTCTGGTGAAATATCTAAGTGATGGTAAGAAACTGGAGATACTTGGAACAGAAAGGAAATTAGGTGAAAATAAAAGAAATAAAAATAATAAAAAAAACCCCAAAACAACAACAACAACAAAAAAATCTTCCTCAACAATGAAATCGCTTGTGCAAGCACAAGAATAGCCTTGAAAAACAGTACCAATTCACCCTATTAAATCAGATAGAATGACAAAAAGGACCTTTGAAGTTATTCCTCTAGCCAAAAATACTTTGGAAACTTTACAGCATTTTATAGTAACTTGAATACTTAAATTTAGAAGTAAAGTAGCATTTCACAAACCCAAAAATGTAAATCAAAAGAATTCCTCCTCCTCCTACTAAAACAGTGTTTCAGCAAATATTTAGCATGTACAGAAGGGACCAATAAGAGTACAAGTTTCAAACAGGATTTTCTATTTTCTTAGTTTTAAAAAATCATGATGTAACAATCCAATTACAGTGCCAAGAAGTTTAAAAAGAAAACAAAATCCTATAAAATTTTTTCATTTGTCAGAAAATAGATTTACATATTCTTTCAGCCCTGCAGGTTTTAGATAAATTGGGGGAAAGCAGATTACTTTGCTTGTTTCTTTTCAAATAAAAGTTCACACACTGTAAAATCACTGTAGTGATCACCCAGTGAAATCACTGTCTTCATAGGCTGCAGAAATTAAAAAATTTAAACCAATCATGAATATTTTTAAACCTAATTTTATACCTCATCAAAATGGGTTCAAATTCTTGATATGACAGTTCACTCTGTCAGCACCACAAGGTAAAAACATTAAATGTCTAGAACAAAAAGATTTCAAACTACTTCAGGAAGAATAGACTGCCATCTGTACTTTCAGGACTAATAATAATATCATAACATTGGTAGTAATAATAATAATAATAATAATAATAATTGTAGCTTCTTGCCCCTTTAAATATGCATGTCCTCCCATATCTTACCGCCTGATCTCTGCATCACTAAATCCTTTAATATTTTCTCGAGGAATAGTTCGTGGTCTTCCACGTTTTTTTGGCCTTTTTCTTTCTGAGATAGAGTCACTATCAGATCCAGAGTATCTTCTGTTCCTACTGCGCCTCCCTTCGCTGCCATTGAAGCTGATCTGAAATTCCATAGTAAGCAGTTAAAAGCTATGTGAGTAATAAATACAAGCAAGTTTTACCTACCCTGTTGAAGAAATGTGTTCAGAAAATGAAAAAAAACCAACAAAAACCCAAACCCCAACAGCAACAAACTACACCACCAGCAACACAGAATTACAATTCAGTCAGAACCAAGAGACACCTGTTTTGCACAGTTTCTCATCCTTGGAAGCATGTATATTTCTTCAAGTTCTTTTTGTCTTTCCTCTTCTTCTATTCGTCGCCTCTGAACCTCCGGAATGATTTCTTCCCAATTTCTTGAATTTCTTTCTGGTTCCAACTCAATATCATCTTCATCCATGTTGGAGAAGTTGGCCACCTTGTATATCAGAATGTATATATTTTCATCAAATCAATACATGACACTACTTGAAAAAGACTGATCAACTACTATTTTATGAAAATAAAGTTGTGGATGGCATATTTTATGCATTTATACATAAATGTACTTACATATTTTATCTATTTATATATATGTTATTATTTTATTAGATATATATAAAATTTACAAATACAGAATGTTTCATGAACCAGCCTCTAATGAAAGTACTTTTATGCATTTAGGAAAGACAGACTCCTTTCAGCATGGGCAAAGATGAGGTATGAGAAAAATCTTTTTCTTCCTTTAAAAGCTGACTAATCTGGATGCGTAACGAAACATGTCCCTCACAGCTGTATGATTGTTGTTTAACTTCCTTCAAATAGGGCTAACAATATTTGAATGCCTGACTTAATGTGAAACTATAATAATATAAAACTAACTGAACATTAATACCATGCGGATATCAGAACACATTGTGAATGAGTGATCAGCAGGAGAGCTATTTAGTTTTCTCCTGAACTAAACAAACATATCATGGTCTCCATTCTTTTTTTTTTGCACACCTAATATGTATAACTGGTAACACTTAGAAATACCTGGCATTCCAGGTTTACTTTAGGGCTAAAAGCAACTTGAAAAAATGATCAACCAAGAAACACAAACCATATATTGCATTTAACGATCCTATAGCTGCTTAATAACAAATGCAGTAAATAAAACAAAAAATCAGAATTCTAATCATCAAGATATTCATAAATACATCTCATTTTATTATCAAAATACATAAGGTATTTTCAATTGTTTATACTGATGGTAGGTATTACGTACAGGTGAAAAAACATTTTATTAGAAAGTCACAGAGAGTTGACTTACTGAGGCATCTATTTCCAAATAATGAAGAGACAGATACATAGAAGAGAAATAGTACTGTTTACAAAGGAAAGTACAACTACAGCAGGAGGGAGGGAACAGAGACGTACCTTGAACTGCGAAAGCAACTCATCTCCCACTGTTAATGGACCTGGCTCATTTTCCCGCGTTTCAGCCCTCTTCAAGATTTCATCTATATCCATTTCCTATGGATAAAAAAAAAAAAAGTAAAACGTTTCTCTTTACAATTAAATAATTCATACATACTTTCAGCTTTTTTATCTATCTAGTCCAGATGCACGACTTACTTGAGGCTCCTGTTCTTCCCCTTCAGGTTCTTTAAAAAGTTCCTCAGCACCAAATTTTAAAATTGCTGACAACTCCTCCTTATTAAAAGGTGTTGAGCTGAAATAAATAAAGTTACATGAAAAACATTTTAATTTACTAACTTGGAAAAGTTCTCTATAATCATTAGTCAATTAAGCTTTCTTTTTACTGTTACATATAAACTCTTCATATATTTGAGATACATATTTAAAAAGCAAATAAAAATCTACAAAGACTTTGCATCTTATTTAACCTTATTTTGCCTTTCATTTACAAGTGAAATATGCTTAAGGATAAGTTGGTATAGAAACAAACATAAACATACCTTGAAGGAGTCGAGCCTGTATGTAGCACAGTTTTCCCTGTAGTGTCCATTCTTTGAATTACTAAATGATCTAATACCATCTTTTTCTTGGCTCGTTCAAGAATATCTTCTTCTACTGATCCTTTTGTGACTAGTCGATAAATATTAACCTATGTGTATTTTAAAAAAATGAAAATCAGAAATCTCAACCTTCATTACGTAACTTCTGAATTTATTAAAGGGTTTCAAATATGAAATACTAGTTTAATCATATTACTATGGACTTTACAGAAACATTTTGAAAAAACCCAGATAAATAGTCTTAAACCTTTATTTTATAAACTTCAGTGATTTGGCACAAGCATTGCCACAGGCAGTTATGTCATATTTCTGGTTGTTACTATATGTCTTCTGTAAGAAGGAAACAATCCTGTAGAGAACTAAAATATTTAAGCAAGGGGATGTGCCTGATGTAGCAGTTATTTTGTAGAATGACATGATGTCAATGAATGTACGACAGACAAGTCCACAACTCTTCTCCTTCTCCCACCCAAATACCACAGCTGCCATATTATTTCTTCCTGTATAGAGACTTAGGAAAAAATAAATGAGTATTACTAACATTTCTGGACATATGCAGAAAGTATTAGTTATTCTCAAAAATACATGAGGACTGAATGGTGCAGAGAGTGGACAGCTGATGTGCAGAACTGTCCTTCAGGTCTGGAGCTTAAACTGAGTGTGTGTACCTGTTTCTTCTGTCCAATTCTATGTGCTCTAGCCTGTGCTTGTAGATCGTTCTGCGGATTCCAGTCAGAATCAAATATAACCACGGTATCAGCAGATGCCAAGTTGATACCTAATCCTCCAGCTCGGGTAGACAGTAAAAAGCAGAAGTCCTGAAATCATAAAGTAAGAAATAATTTTATATACAATACTTGTAATATTCTTAAAGGAACCAATATACTTTGTGCAGCATGTGGTGCAGACTACGAAATTATGTACTACCAAATCCATAAGTGCTCTATGCTTAAAGCTTCTTAAAGTATAAAGCAAACACTGATTACCAATTTCTTTCATAAAGTTACTGACTTCTCAACAGTTTAAAGGAAGCAGCATCCTAGATGAGGATCACTGAGCAAGACATCCCAACAAACCAAGGCTGGCCAAAAAATACTGAAACCTTACTGTCAAAGCCTTGAATGTTACAAACACTCTCTCCCATCTTCCCTGCCCCAGGCCCTGGAAGACCAAACAGTTATGTCAGAGCAGGGAAAGCACTTGAGCCTACAAGTAACATTAAGAGACAGGAAGCAAAAATCTCTTCTCAGGTTAAGTGCTGTTCATATTAATAAACAGTATGAAAACTGTATGCAGCAAGGTGAAAAAAGTCTGTAGACAATATAAAATCATTTAATCAGAGATAACTGTGAAAGACCACAGAAGAATTTTGAGATGTGCAAAAAACCAACACATGAAATCCAAGCTAAAGTAAAACAGGTTAAAAAATCCCAAACAAACCCAATTTTCAGTACAGTTACAGGAAACAGCAACCATTACAGTAAGGAAAGAGTCCTGAGAATTGTGTTAAGCATTTCCAGGTAGCCCTTAGTTCAGTAATACAAAAACTCCACAAAATACCCTCCAAAACATTATGGAGTTTTGGGAAATAAATAATAAATAAAACCGAGAGCATTATTTTTTTTTCTGCACAAATGCATAGTTTGTGTCAATTTTAAAAATGCAGAATTTCAACTCCTCTTCATCTCAAAAAATGTATAGTGTAACTGCAAAGATTTCAGAAAATGTCAATAATGTCTACGCAAGAAATTTGAAAGAGAGTTAGCTTTTATATTCAACACAGAGTTCAGTCCTTCTCCCTCCATAAAGCAGAAACAAGCTCAGCAGCAATTAAAAAATGTTATCTTCAAACACCAGTTAAAAAGACCAAACAAACTAAACTCCAAAACCAATGACCGACCAACCAACCTCCCCTCCCTGCAGTCTGCCAGTGTAGGACAAAAGATTTAAGCTGATCAAAGGTATGGAACTAGTTGCATAAATAAGGTACAAATATTCCAGTCCAGAATCTAAAGAATTGTAACAGATGCCTAGATACTCAGAGGTTGCTCACAATTGCTAGAAATCAGTTCTTTACTAAGTCTTCCACGGCATGTAAACAGGTGGCAACAAACGAAGATAACAGAAATCGTATTTGAAACAAATAAAATATGATTGTTCATGCAAGGATACATGAAATTAGTTCTGCCCATTGCCAAAGGATTTTTGGATGCTAACTGTTTAAGTTCAGTGTTCTCGTAAACATTGTTACATTCTATACAGGAACAAAGCTGGGATTAAAATTCAGCAGCGTTTACAGAGCAATCAGCTACCATTTTCCTGATCCATGTGTTTTCTACTTAAACTCTTTAAAAAAAAAAAGATTACATAAACCTTATACTCTAGGCAGTAGCAATGAATTTTCAACCTTATTGATATATTCCTCACTTTTTTCAGTCCCCCTTTTTCGTGCAATGTCTTTTTGTACTTCTTGGGAAAAAATAAAACACTCCTCAGGAAGAAAAATACTATACCTCTGATCCTTCTGCATTAAAATGATCCAGTGCTTGTTTCCTCAATTCCCCTTTTATCGATCCATCGAGTCTCTAGAGAGATTGAGAACTGAAGTTAATAAATAATTCTTGCACTGTATTCAAAATTAGAGCAACTTGAATTCTCAGCTGCCAAAACTATTATGTGAAGGAAAAAAACCCATAAATAAACTCCTCACATGATTTTTTGTTCACCTGTTTCATTTCAAAATACCATTTGTCATAGAGCCAGTCCCTTTCTAGAAAAATAATGCATTTTCTTCCATGTTTTCTTAATCGAAGGGGTAAAGGTCACATAATCACAAACAAAGCTGGAAGGGAGAGCTGCGGGTAATCTTGTCTAAATCCCCTACTCAGGAAGGAACAGCTAAAGCATGCTGCCCATGCTCATGTCCAGGTAGTTTTTGGACCTGTACAAGAGACAGAAATTTCATAGCCTCTGGAAAACCTGTTTCACTGCTCTGACACCTTCACATAAACAAAAAAAAATTTTTATATTCAAGATCAAAGCTTCTTAGCTGCTACTACCAGCAAGTTTATTACCTGAAAAGGGAATTGACGATATTTCAGATACTCTGCCAGGATGTCCAGCATCCTCACCATTTGTGAGAAAATTAGGACTCTGTTGCCACGTTCTCGCAGACGAATTAGTAGCTTGTCAAGAAGGATTAGTTTCCCACTGCTACGTATCAAATGCTACAAAAACCAAGAAATACATTTTGAAAAATAAATTAATCTCAACACTAATACACACTGGGGTTCATTGGACATTCATCTGAAGTTTGCTTTTCTTTCTATTACTGTGGACAGAAAAAAAAGGGCAAATCCTGACACTCCTGAAGAATTTTACAGTTTAAAACATCCATACAATATGGAATTAAAACTCGGCATATTTATTTAGTCAATTCTCTGTCCACTATTCAGCTCCAATTAAGAAACAAAAAATACTTCACTGTAAAAACCCAAGATGCATGTTTTGCAGAAAACCTGTTTTTCTTTATAACAGACTTCAGTAAGAACCAATGAACTGCCAGAGCACTGTAAAATTCTGTGAAAACTACAGATGTAAAACCTTTTTCTTTAATTAAAAAGTAACATTACCTGTAAGGCCTCCTGTTTATTATAGAATTCATTATCATCTGGTGGTTTAATGAGGTAGCAATGGTTACAACACTTCTTGAGTTCCATCATGATGTTCAAAAAGCCAGAGGTACTGCCTTTTGAGCCCTTGCTGAGGGCTTTATAGTTCCTGGTTAAAATCCACCTATGAAATAAGACGTACAATATTAGTAACTTCTAACCATATAGGGAAGCAAGACAGGTGTAAGCTCTCAAAATATGAACAAGCTAAAGAAAAAAAGCATCTCCCAGAAGAATATATAAGTATGCTAATCAAACGGAACTACATAAATAGGCATTAGAAAACTGTAGTTCCTGAGCCCCTGCTCCACAGAATTTTATTGCTGTGAAACCTTGGAGAACCCACAACCTGTATACAGTATACAAACCACTGTAATTCAGTAAATTGTACATAGACATATCACTAAAACAGCACAATATACGAAGAGCTGCTACATACTTGTAGTATTGCTTCTGCAATGCACTCATTTCCATTCTCAGAATTTGCTCAACTTTAGCAGGTAAAGACTTCTCTACATCTTTTTTAACTCTTCTCAGCAGAAATGGTTCAAGTTCTTTGTGAAGACTTGCATAACCATACTCTCTCCCTTTGCCATGCTCCTCTTCAAAATCTTCCCATGAGGAAAACCTTCAACATAATAAAGCATGAGTGCAAAATAGTGACATACTGTGAATGACCTGATGAAGCAAAATTCAAGATAACACAAGCACAGAACGTGTATAAATATACCACAAAAGCACACAGGCATTTAGATTACTTCCCCACTCCCTTCTGTTTTATACAATTTCTGAATTTTCACCTCACAAGAAATCCCAAACGTTGTGCCTGTAAATAGAAGAACAGAATTTTCCAAAAATGTCTACAGAACCGAAACTTCTGATTTCACAGTGGAAATGCCATGTTCTTTTTCTGCAAGATGACTTGTCTAGATAGTTGCAGAAAATTCCATTATTACATTTTATCAAGACAGCATAAAGAGCAAGCTGCATGTCTAGAGGGTGTGCAACAGAACAAGAATCTACATAAAATATGTCTTGCAGCTTGTATGGTCTAGTTGATGTGTAGCTATCATCTCTGCTAACAGACTAGAAGAATAGACGTTATGATCAAACAAATGAATAAGGGCTACCCAACCTCAGTGAAATCCATAGCTCAATCTAAACAGAGCTATGGTGCTTGGCATTTACAAGATGTCTGACAGGAACATGTGCTTTCACACATGACCTCTAGCTTACCTTAGGTTTAAACAGGTCAGTATGAAACCAGGTCAATACAATAAGCTTACTGTATGGAAAACATATGGGAAAACGAGCTATTTGACTGAATTACAGGACATTTGGCATCTTGATACAAATTTGTGTTCAATTATAGTACTAACACAAGAAAGATTCCATTCTTCTTCCCCCAGAGTAAATCTATGTAGTTTTCCTCTCAGGCTAAGATGAAGCCCTTCTTCCAGGTTCTGACCCACACATCAATCCATCATTTTTGTGCACTGCTAAAATGGGAAAATGAGACAGCTGCTACCAGCATTACTTACCTAAAGCAGCATGAAAAGATACATGCATTTACTTTATATAGGATATTTAAGCTATCTCTTTCAGTACAATTCTACTGATTCTCAAATCTCTGCACTACTTCACCATATCAAACTTGACAAAAAACTCTTTCTTACTTCTCTGGCATGATGAAGTGCAATAAAGACCAAAGCTCTTTGAGGGAGTTTTGCAGAGGGGTTCCAGTAATAAGAAGACGATGGTTAGACTTAAAGTCTATTAAAGTTTTGTACAGAAGAGAGTCGTCATTTTTCAAACGATGAGCTTCATCAACTCCTATGAATGCCCAATTCAGACCACCAAGGAATGACTTAAAAGAAAGGGAGAAGGGGGAAAACATTATACAAAAAACCACATGACATAATTTCCCACATTATATAATCAAGATAGAAACACAATCACTTCTTGGTTTATTTAAATAAATTATTGATAGCTATATGTTTTTAGTACTAATTATGGCTTTTACATTTGCCAGGTTCAACGAAAAGGTGTGCAGTCATCCCAAGAAAGCAAAAATTAAATTTATTATTTAAAAAAATGTCCAGAAGTCTGACCCACACTTTTTCACATGGCAGGAAAAAAAAAAAAATCATCATTTACTTCTTCCCATACAAACAAACAAAGTAAACAAAAAAAAACTGTTCTGCTTCTTGAATACCTGTAACAATGTCCACATACTGTCAGAAGTATTAACAATAACTCAGTGCGCTATCAGTACAGAGACAGTACTAATACATGTACATATACTACTGTATGCACAACATCACAGAAAAACTATATGGGATTTCCTAGTTTTGTATCATATTTGGGGCTAAGGTTCTTTTTCTGTTCCTTGATGGTGGTCTGCAAAGAAGTAGAGCTTGAAGTTGGGAGGAGATCTTACAGTAATGAGACTGAAGCAAACTAAAGAAAATTAAGTGTTAACCACCTCACAAAATGAGAAAAGGCTGACGGCCTCACTGCACATATATAAAATCCAGAAATACTTAAAATAAGAAAAGCTCCCATGAGAAACAAAAACCAAAACCCCAAACTACGCATTGTCGTACTTCCAAAAGCAAAAACTATCAGACCCTCTGTAAATTTAATGGGTCATAAACCAAATGCAAGTCTAAAGAGAATTCTACATTGGAGATATTATTTTTATCTTCCCACAGAAGTGCAATTACCTTATCCTTTAGCAAAATTTCATACGTTGTTAGAAGCATGTTAAATTTCAATCGCTTGGTCTGTGGATGCATCCATTCATGCGTTCTTATCTACAAAAAGAATCAAGTAAACTATAAAAGCTGCAGAGAAATGGTCTTGCTGACTGGAACTAATTTGAGAACTGCAACAGTGTAGATATTTTAATACTACAAAATAATATGTTAACAAAATAGAAGGCCAACACACACATATATAATATTTGACAGATATATGTATATACACATATATACATGCACACACACATATATATATATACACACACTATATATATACACACAGACAGATATATAACATACAACAATTTTTTACTTTAACGGATAAGATTACTATTAAGAAAACAAAGCAACAACCTTTCAGGAAATAAAGAAAGATCATAACTGGCTTTCTTTCATACTTTTTTCCGCTATATCCACCTAAATAATCACATGGCAGAAGATAATTGATTTTCAAACGCAAGACAAAACTTTTAATTCTGTTCACTATTAAGCAGAAAGGAAATCTCTCACACACATTTACATGAGATCAAAATCTAAGCATTTTAAAGGCTTCAGCAAGTATTTGCTTAGTCCCAAAATATTTCAGATAAGCAGATGATAAGAATATGAAGTGAGTCTTGTTTATGTACAAGACTTTCCAATGACAATAAGAAATACTCACCATATTTCTGCTAGTTATATCTCCTAAGTAAACTACAGCATTCATCTGAGGAGCCCAGGTTTGAATCTCTCTTTGCCAAGATGTCAAGGTAGAAAGTGGCACAACCAACAAGAAAGGCCCATACAATTGGTGCTCGTGAAATAGATAGTTCAGAAAAGAAATTGTTTGTATTGTTTTACCCAGACCCATTTCATCTGCAAGAATACAGCTATTCCCTCTAAAAACAAAACAAAACAAAACAATTTAGGGCAGGTGTGGAGAGGGGGAAGGTTTGGATAAGAAGAAATTATTATTTTTTGAGCATAAAACCCACTGATAAAAGTTTTCAAGATTTTGCTACTGTACATTTTGAAGAAATTTACTTACATTGTTATTCCATAAAAATACTTCCAATCCCTCCTACCCCCCTAAAATTAACAAAAAGCTTGCAAGTAGTCCTCATGAGTCTAATTTTAGAAGCCTAACACTGATACTGACATTCCAGAAAAGTGTGTTTGGGTTTTCTGGTTTTACTGTTTTAGGTTTGTTTGCTTTTTTAAAAATATGACCCATTCCACTGAAACTAAAAGCAAAGTAATGACAGATCTTAGCTGGTTTTTGTTGAGAATGACAATCTTTGTACTGCTTAGAGCAAAACCAGTCCCCTCAGAACTCTACTTTGACCTTAGGGTATGAAAGTCTCCAAAAAAAAAGACCAACCAACCAAAAAATCCATTTCAATACTTTACAAATGCTTGCAATTTACAAACTAACAAATTTGAGACTGTACTTACTTGCACCATGAGTGAGCAAGCCAATTCAACCCATTTAACTGATAATCTCTTAACTCTAAACTTTCGTGTCCTCCAATGTAAGATGGTTGCTTCTTAATTGCAACAAATCGTGGCCTCTGTTTTAGAACCTGTGAAAAGCAAACTGATCATCAGTCCTACTACTCATTGCAGTTACCATAAGATCTTCCTACAGAAAAAGTAACAGAAGGTATTTATTACGTCATCAACTCTAGTTTTTAGCCATCAATGAAAACTAGGCCATATAAAAACACCAAGTAATTTGCAAATTGAAACTGATTTGATTGCTAATCTAAATGTCACAATATGAGAGACATTACCTCACTCAAATTTTCTTTTAAAATAAACTACCATACTAAACAAACCCATTTCTGAATGCTAGTAAAAATGCAGGCAACTGGCATCTACAATAACTTACTTTCAGCAGTGCCACTGGCCATACATCCTACTATGTATCATTATTGCTATTCCAAAAAAAAACTTTCAAAAAATTCATACCACGCATTTTATATCTGGACTTAAAAAAACAACAACAAAAAAATTTATGATTCCAACTGATGTGGTGGCTTGAACCTGACCAGCAGCCAAGCTGCCACTCAGTTGCTTACTCACTTCCCACCCTAGAGGGACAAGAGAGAAAACTGAAAAGGTACAAGTGAGAAAAAAATTGTGGGTCAAAATAAGGAGTCTACTGGGTGAAGGAAAATCACCCACCCAATTAAAACAAAAACCCACACAGGAAAGAAAGCCCGCAAGTGATAGAATGAGAGTCACACATTAATTCACCAACAGACTAATGACCAACAAATCTCCAGGAAACAGCCGGCTCCTGCTCAGCCCACTCAGTTTATTGCTGAGTAAGACAGTAAACGGCATCGAGCACCCCTCTGGTCAGTTGGGGTTCAGCTGTACTGGTGTGCTTCCTCCCAGCATACTCATGGTAGGAATGATACAACAGGACACAGAGAAGGCCATGACAATGTGCAAATGCTGTTCAGCAACAGCCAACATGCGTTACCAAAACCATTTTGGTCACAAATCTAAACCACAGACTGTAGAGACTACTATGAAGAAAATTAACTCTATCCCTGTCAGACTGAGTACAACTGCTTATAATTCCATTGCAAATTACACACTCACCTTGCAATCTTTAAAGGGAGTGGTCTTGGATTGATTTCTGCTGAAGTACTCATCAATGCGTGCCTGAAACTTTCTGGCTATGAGAGCTCCATCTTCCCAGCTACATTCAGAGTAAGGCAGACCCTGCCACTTACAATAGTAATCTGGATAACCAGCAGCTGATTTCTGATTTGAATGAGCTGCAGAAATGCACCAGAAATCTGATCAGCATTTTACTTCTGTACCTTATGAAAACATTCATTTTATGTAATAATACAACAGAAGCTAGATACATACAGACAGCATGACAGCTTTTTTCTTTACCTTTTGTTTTGGATTAAAAAGTTTGTGATATTAATATTCTACATTTCTTAACTACAAATAAAAGAGAATTGAGAACATACAGAATCCTTGACATTGTTTTCTGTCCACAAGTTTGTAACATACCAATTATTCTTTCCACTATCTGATATTGTTTATGTAGATCATCTGTAAGCTCCTGCTGGCAGTTGTAATATTCCACATCTTCTGGAGAAGCGTTTTTCAGCCTGTAGTGAGAATTAATTTACAACACTTATTACACCATATAGCTTGAAAACTAAGAAAATTCAACAGCTCTATAGCTGTGAATGTAATCATCCCATGAATCTTGCTGGGAAAGCTTTTCTGAAGGAACAACTCAAAAATTCCTACTGTAAAATGGCTGCATCTGGCCTAAGTGCCTCACCATTAATGACGGAGAATACTTATTGTTGAGAATAAGTATTCTCCACTAGTTGTTTGACCAGTACAACTGGTAGCTGTAGTAGCTGTCTCTTGGGATAACCAGTACACTTTACAGGTTATTTTCCTGGAATAGTATTCAGGATGGCTCACTCTGTAAGAATCCATCTTACAATTAGTTGCTAAAAATCCCACCAGCATTCATTGACTATCTTAAACATACTAATAAAACTGGACACCAAAAAGGTGACTTTAAAATGCATGTATTTCTTCTTCATGTTTTTCCTCTCAGGTTTCAGCCAAGAAAACAGAATTCTTTCAGGTAATCTGTAATGGCTAATGCACAAGAAAACATTGATACTTGTAGCAATTCCTGAAGAATTCCAGTCAAAGTATAATGGAAAAATTACTAAAAGGTACAATTTATTATTTATTTTCAAACTCCACCCATCTTGTTAAAACTCCATATATCACACACACACACACAAACACACACACAAATCAGGTTCAGAGGATTATGTTACAAGGAACATGTAAAGAGGCTTCAGCTTTTAAAGATTTTGTCTTGCCATTGCACAGAAACTCAAAATTATGTCCTCAAAAACAGATAACAGGTCTCATAATGGCAATAGAGCACCTATGTTGTTTCAAATTAAAGATCATAAAAATAAAGAGATTCACCATCGTTTTGTTTCCTGATCCTTTTTCTTATAATTGTCCAGTTTCTTCATTCCTTTAACGTTTTGTTGTTTCAGTGTTTCCTCAGTTTCCCAAGTGTTATGGATGTGCGACCAACCTTTCCATTTAATAAGATACTGTATTTCTCCTGGCTCCTTTGACTTTTCAAACCCAACATTTGGGTCACCGTCTGCCTCAACTGCATAGATGGTGGTTGCAGCACCTGTGGCTGAAACAGAAACCACATCATATGCCTTGAGTAATTTGTCATAAGTTAACCAGTTAGAAATGTAGTCGAGAAAGTAATTGGTGGTAATTTCAGATGAGCATATACTTGACTAGCATCTACTGCACTCATGTCATTACTACTATTTGAAAAATTATGATGTAGATATGTTAACACATGCACAAGTTGGCAAGAGAATTAAAAAGGCAACCAAAAGTTCCACCCCTAATCTGCAATATCTTATCTCTCCTCATGAGAATTTTATTAGTATTCCTATTTTTTTAAACTGTCACTAGGGAATGCTCCACTAACACTGCTTGTCATCTTCTGTTATACTACCCTTATCTCTGAGCATGCAAAAGACATGTTATGTCTTGTCAGCCTCAAGAAATGAAAAACCTACTGACAGGGACACTATAAATCTCCTTCCTCAACAAGTTTTGTTACTTTTTCTGCCTCTGTTATCTTACCAGGTAAAAATTATTAAGTACAGATTAAGTACAGACTGTACTGCAGCTGAAGCTAGAACCAGCAAACAGGCTCATTTTTGTATGGATAGGTTACAAAATCACAGAATAGTCTGAGCTGGCAGGGCGAATGACCCATACAGGGATCAAACCCATAACCCTGGCATTATTAGCACCCTGCTCTAACCAAATGAGGTAATCTCAATGATGTTGATGAGAAAATGAAACCAGCAAGCTGCTGGGACAGATAAAAGTCACAGACAGGCAACACCAAAAAGCATCACAAGCAGCAACATCATCTGGGCAGGAAGAATGAAAGAAGCTTAGTTCCTAAGGCTTTGACCACAGCAGTAACACTATGCACTGGAGCAGGACAAGCTAGAACATGGGACAGCATGGGAGAAGGAATTTGAGGAAGGGTACAAGTTCTGAGAGAGGCCAGTAACTTTAGACACTAGGTGTAACAAATGGAGAAAGGTAGCCCTAAAGAGCAAGGGGTTCTGGGTTTGGGTGCACTTTTTCATGTGCTTGTTTTTATAACTCATAGGCTAGTATGGGCCCTCAAGAGAACTGGTTACTTGGGACAAGCAGAATGCTGAGGTACTCAACAACTGTTTTGCCTCAGTCTTCACCAGCAAGTGATCCAGCCACACCAGAAGAGACAAAGGCAGGGAGGGACTGGGACAAGGAAAAATCACCCACTCTAGGAAAAGATCAAGTTTGAGACCAATTAAAGAACCTGAAGGTGCACAGGTCCAAGGAACCCAATGAGATAGTCCTTAGGAACAGGTCCTTAGGAACTGGTGGAGGAGGTGGCTAAGCCACTACCATAATTTTTGAGACGTCATGATGGTCTGAGGAAGTTCACACTTAACTGGAAATGGGGAAGCATAAACCTTCTTTCTGAAAAAGAGAAAAATTGGGGGCTCTGGGGCCCTCACTGTAAGAAGGATGTGGACTTGCTGGAGTACATCTGGAGGAGGCCATCAAGATAAGAGGGCTGGAACACCTATGCTATGAAGCCAGGCTGAGAGTCGGGGCTATTGTGCCAGGAGAAGAGAAGGCTCTGCGGAGACCTTATAGCACCTTCTAGTATGTAAAGGAGGCTATAACAAGGTTGGAGAGCAGCTTTAGGCAAGGGCATGTAGTGGTAGGACAAGGGGTAATGGCTACAAACTGAAGGAGAGTAGGTTTAGATTAGGCATTGTGAAGAATTCTTTGCTGTGAGGGTGAGACACCATAACTGGTGAGGCACCATAACTGGTTGCCGTAACAGTTACACCCAGAGACGCTGTTGATTACCCACGCCTGTAAGTGTTCAAGGCCAGATCGGATGCGTCTTTGAGCAAACTGGTGTAGTGGAATGTACACCTGCCAATGGCAGGGGAGTTGGAATTAGCTGATCTTTAAGGTCCCTTCCAACCAAAACCATTTTATGAGTCTATGATTTCAACATGCAGACTCAAATACAAAGCAGATTTACTAGATACCATTGCAATTTCAGATGCATTTTTCTGTAGCCATCCCACACATTGCTCTGTATTTGTACTGCAGTAACTGAAATCATGATTTCAGAGGTTCAGCCTTGCCAACACCTTTCAGTGTTCAGACTACTAGTCAGCTCTCTCATCTAGCCTTTTACCACTCCTTTGTATATAATTGATACAGATAAAGTACCACTGAACTGTTCAAACAGTGTCAGAACAATATGGTATGCATTTATGCAATACAGAGCTATCCTCCACCTAATTTTTACTTTTGACTTAGGTGTGCAATTTTCCTGTATTTTTCTCTGCAATACTTAGATGGGAGTAGGAGCATTCTTAAGAATATGAAAGGTGAAACAGTATGACGTTTTGGTAACTTTAAAACCATTGCTGTTTAACCTACAGCTGGGAAGATTTGTTGAATTTGCACCATCATGCACACAAGGATCTTAGAAACACTTAAAAAAAAAAAATACCTCCTTTACGGCCAACTCGACTGTCCATAAATTTCTCTATAGTTTCAAATTCATCTTCTTCAGGTTGTGGGACATCTTCTCCACAAACTTCTAGCAAATCATCAGAATCCGTCTTGGTTTCTTCAGCTTCTTTGTAACTAATGTTAACTGTTGCCTGACGACGAGATCCCCTCTTATCATAATCATCATCATCCTCCTCTTCCTCATCATCATCGTCTGATGAATCAAGTTGCCTCTTTTTTGGTCCTGCACTCTTTTTCCCACTTTTTGGCTTAATTCTTTAAGACAATAATGTATGACATGACAATGATGTTTCAGCAGGGACAACAATAAATCTTTCGCATTGTTTTCTGAATACATGTATTTAATGAATGTTCAACTACTGTGCATTCATTTAAAGCAGACAGAAAAAGGCATTCACTAGAAAGCATTACTACATTATCATACTATATTATGATACAATTAATTAAGCATTACTATATTATGTATCTTTTTTCTTTAAAGTCCTTTCTTTTTTTCCTTTTAAGTATTATTGCTTTCAATTGCATATATAGTAGTAGTAAAATACTCAATTGCTTTTTAGAAATAGTACCAGAGCATCCAAATGCCCAACTTCTTACCTGCTGGGAGGTTTCCGGCTTTTGACCTTGATTTTTGGCTCATAATCAGATTCACTCTCTTCACAACTGCTTTTCTCCCTGTCTTCCTCAGATTCAGAATCAGAACCTGTTCCTGATACTGACCCTGATCCTGACATTTGCCAGTCTTCACTGCACATATTGAAAGACAAAACAGCAATTTCATGTTGTCACATTTTTTAGAAGTTACTCATCCACAAGAGATCTGCTGTAATTTCAACACTCTTCACAGAAATAAAAATCTTGTAACATTTATGTCAGTTGATGAGACAAAAAATTGTCATCAATGAATACTAGGTAAGTAAAAAATGCCCGGTAGCATCAAAGGGATTTGGACTAAGTTTTCTGTTATGAAGAAGTAGATTTAAAATCTAAAACAACAAAATCTGAATTTCTATATAAATTTCAGCACAAAGAAATGAGTTAACATGACATTAAGAAAACAAAGCACTTAGCAAGTCTACCTGCAAAGACACATATTCATCAGAACTTAAGACATGTTCGTTCGAATCATAGAGTTCTATTATGTTGTATTCTGGAGAGTCCCATATTGTCTAAAGACTATAGTCTCTGTGGCCCATGTGAAGAATCAGCAGCTTTGACAAGAGAATTGAAAAATAATAGAGACAGATTTGAGACACAGAGAAAAACTGGAATTGCAGCAACTTGTGAGTGTTGCTGGCTCCCAAAAGCTCCCACTAAACTCTCACATCAGTGCTTCACAGCCAGTGAGTGAAGGTACTCAGAGTGACTAAGCAGCAGGATCTCCTTGTTTCTGATTAACTGAATTTTTTTATTTCATGATGGGAAAGATGATTTACAGTATCTTGATTCAAACTCTGGCTTTATACAGGAAAATTCAACCCTAATATGTTAATTAACAATTTAATAAAGTTATTTACTATCAAAACTATAATCACTTTTACACATGTCCAAGGAGAGGAAAGAAGGAAACAAAAGCAACTCCATAAAAAATCAGAGAAAAGCCATCAGTTATTCACTAAGGTATTCTAACTTGAATTTGCTATGAGACAACCTACTTAAGTAGTTTCCCATCTCCCCAAGGATTTTTAGGGAGGGCCTCCAACTCAAAAATAAACTGCAACAAAGTATTTTAGAAATAAAAGCACTGATGAATGTTTTCAAACAATATTGCAGACCCTTTTGTTTAGAAACTAGTATGCTAGAGATGATCATTTCAGAGTTTTTCTTAAAAATTACAGAATTGGAAATGAAAGATCAAGATGAATTAAAAAGAGAACGTAAGCATTTCAAGACTGAGGAAATGAAGCGTAAGTTACAAGCACCTGTCTCTATGATAAAAAAATGTCTGCTATTACTTATGAAAATATCTTACTCTTTATGTTTTTTCTTCTTTGTTTCACTGGATGAGTCATCTGCTGAATCTTCACTACTTGAGGAGTCCTGCAGGTGAAGGGAAAAAACCATATTGAATTCATCCTCAAAAAGAGAAATAAGTACTTCTAACAAGTAGCTTTTTAAAAGATAAATAGGCTTCCACTTTCAAATTGGAGGCATATTATTCATGTTTTACCCTCTTCATCCCTCACACTTTAGCTGTTATAAGACTGGTGCTGCTTTCGTATTTATGCATCTATGAATACACTGCGCCAACACAGCTCTGAAACACCCGCAAAAACCCCCCATCCTAAAAAAATTAACATTCTGCCTACATAAAAACAGTCATGATGCAAGCTGCTCCACATTAATCAAGGTGATGGCTCTGTCAGAATTCTAATGTAATCTCCTACTCTCAACAGCTTTTTCACCCTCCATACTTGTTCATATAAAACATCAGTTTAAGAAAATTATGAGAATAGCGTGTTCCTTCTGTCTTTACACTAGAAGGAAAACCAAGAGCCCTGTTAAAGTTAGATTTTCCTAAGGCCAATCTCAGTGGCCTAAACTTAGATTTAGAATGACTTTATCCTGGAAAGTATCTTTCAGTAAGAGACAGCTGAAAATTAATATTTTAATGATAGGTGATTAAGTTTTGTGTTTAAGTTTAAAAGACAAACTGCTACATCAGACAAAAACAGAAATCCAAACGAGTGTGACTACATGGCAAAGTCTTTGTAATACAGGACAAAAAGACTGCTTCACAAATAAATTCCATTTCATAGTTCTGAGTAGTGTTTTTGAAAGATGTTGCTGCTGCCCAAAGTCAACATTTCTTTAGCCTATGACTTAGGTTTTGAAATACCCAGAATACAAGCCTCATTCTTAAAATACAAGAATTCTTTTGCAGTAGCTATTACAAAACTTGTAAAAATTAGTTTTGTACTTTATATTGAATTTCTGAAAACCACAGCAGACACCTTATACAAAAACATACTGAAAAAATATTTTAGTATTTTTATCTGTCTTTACAAAACTCAAGAAGCCAAAAATACAATAAGTCAGTACTGTGTGGCTTGAAAACTTTGCCCAAACAACACAGAATAGCTACCTAGAAAACAGCACTGAATTGAGACTGCTATAATTTTGGGCAAATTCACGTGGAAAGAAGTAGCCAGAGATATCTTTAGTTTTCCTTATAAAAATGTCAGTTATTTGAATGTTAACTTTACAGACTAACCCCAGACTTCGATGCCCATTCAGAGTATAAATTTGCTCCATATAATTTTATTTTAACATGTAAGACAATGAGACAGGCGTGTACATTTAAAAGATCTAAGTTATATTAATCACCTCTTCTGAAACACTGTCTGATGAGGCTGCCTTTTGCTGTTGCTTCTTGAGCACTGCTGATCTTTGTACAGCAAGTATACTTGGACTAGACTTCCAAAACTAAACAGAAGGAGAGATGCAGGAGTCAGTTAAACATACTGAAAGTCTCCAGTTTGCAATATATTTACTTTTCTTGAGTAGCATCTTAATTTTATCAATTAAAAAAACTCACTACAAAATACTGCATTAACTAATAGTATCAGAGTTTTCTAAAGTAGAAAGATTTTTACAAAATAGAGTGTTATCCAGGATAATTACTGCAACATGTCTAACAATTACTTACACGATAATTGTTAAGGCAAAACTTTTTATAAAGTACATTTCTAAATTCACATAAATAAATTATTTCAAATTAGTTAACTGCTATGATTTTGTTTCATACAGCAATACTGAAATACATAGAAAAAATTTTAACAGAGAATCCTTAACAGTCTTCAATTCTTGAGATAACTGATCTACAACTATCTCCCATAAAATATGGTTTACTGCTCCATAAACACCAGAGAGTGAAGGTAATTCTGGCCCACTGGATTGAAGAGATTTCCAAACACCACTTTTTCCTGCATTTAGTTGACTTATTGATAAAGAAAGCTAACTGTGCCTAAGCTTGAAATTTTTATACATTTACTGATACAATGAAACCAACCATTAGAGAAACAACGTAAAAACAGAGTTCAGAAATAACATTATGTGTGTCTTTGACTTCCGTAAGTTCCAGTAAATTACATACACTCTAAATTGCACATATTTTCCTACACTGTTTCAGTGCATACTTCTGTATCATTAAATTTAGGTAGGGTTTAAACTCAAAATACTTACAAATATAAGAATTTTAGAAGTGCAAATTTAAGTACTTACACATGAGAAACTTGATGAATGTTTAAGGCAGCAAAGCACATGCATTCACTGACCCAATCAAGTTTAAATCTAACTACGAACACTTCATTACCTCACATTGCTCTTGAAAATAACTTCAAAGGATTTTTTTAGCATTTCCCTACTGCCCCACTCCAAAGCATTCATTTACGTATCCTGTTTACCTCAGGTCCGTCAACTTTTGGTGGTTTAGATTGAATTTGTTTCTTCTCTCTAGATGTGTCAGAGTCTGATTCTGATTGAGTGGCTGACTCTGAACAAGAGTCAGAGTCACTGCTGCCTGACTGGCTGCTGCTTCCATCACTACTGCTTCCAGAGCTTGAACCAGATCCAGAAGCTGATGCTGACCCGGAATCGTCATCTGATCGGCTGCAATGACATGTTAGTAGCGTATTACACAACTGCCAAGGTAACAGGATTAAAAGGAAAAAAAGAAGTTGCCTTAGCTTTACCTATAACTCAACTGTTACGTTAGATCAGATAAATGTGTGGCACACAAATGGAGGCAGTTGACTAAACAATTTGAGTTTAACAAAGTTAAAAATAAACAGGGTATTGAGTTCAAAGTGTCATTAGATACTCTCTGTGAAGCCAAAATACAGATAAAGCAAAACTATTCAAGTTAATATGGCAGAGTCATGCAAGATAAATAAAAGTTGTAGAAATGCTCTGTACCCACACAAACTGTTGAGCTTCACCGCTACAAAATCCCTGCTTAGCTCCATCAAATGCCCTATTAACTAAAACAGTTTAGTCTACTTCACAAAGACCTGTCCAATTAAAGATTGTTTTCAATCTTCATAAATTTTGTCCTTAAAAGACAAAAAAAAACCAACCAAAAAACTACACAGACTGTGCTTTTCTGTTAAAAGAGGAGCACAAAATTTTCCCACGCAGACAAATCTGAATTTGTCAGAGGTGATATAACTTGTGCCAAAGCACCTTCCTTGGCATACACTTGAGCTGTTAGATTATTTCATCTGTATATTCATTTTACACCACATTTAACATAATTAGAACACACATTAATTAAAGATAAATACTTATTTAATGATCATTCAAAAACTTTACAGCATTTGCTTTTCTAGAACTTCACAGAATAAATCAGTTTGAAACTTTAGTAAAATTCCTCATTAGATTAATACTGTATTTCAAAGATATCGTAAGAAAGAAATACCACATAGCAAAATAATTTCAAATTATGTACACACTGACTGACACGCTTTAAACCCAGAGTGAACATGAAGCCAGAATTTAAAACGTTAAAGCCAAAATTGTATCAAAGCCACTGATCTCTGACAACACAATTCATCTGGCTGACAGTCAGCTGGAGGTGATGGGGGGGGAGGGCAGACTGATTGCCCCAGGATACACTTAACTGTCAACATTTTAAAACTGCAGAAAAAAAGCAAAATCACTCCTCTGCTTTTGCTGCCACCAACAAAACTCTGCCAGTGAAGAAGAAATTAAGCTATTCATAAACAGACCCCTGCAGAATGCCCATCCATCAACCATCTGCAACCAGCAACCTTGAAATAAAGAGGGGCAAAGAAGCCATGGTGAAGCTTCCTTGCTCTGAAGGGGAAGCTGTGGAAAAACACATTACTGCTAGGTTCCTTGCACTTTCTGAGGGAAAAACTGGTTAACAGCAAGGCTGCTCCCAAACTCCCAATTTCTTTCATCCAAGTCTTACTTCAGGCATAGTGCTGTAAACTTGCCCATAAAGCAAATTATAGAAAAAAATACTACCATATATGACCAGAGATTAAATGACGCAGGAAATTAAGGGCATCCCATGATGGTCTTGCAAAGAGATTTTCATTGTCATCGAGATTTTGTACACAAACACTGCCATACCTTAAAAACTGGGTAAATCATGCCATTAGAAAACAGCCATATTTCTCAGCGAAGTGCCGTAAGTACATGTCAGGGGACTGCAAAAGGCAACACTAACTATAAATTAAGATATAGATAAGAAAACTTAGCATGGAGAGACACAAGTAAATACCAGCCAAAGTTCCACTCATAAAGTCACCAAAAATGTGTAAATCCTACAAAACCTTAAAGGAGGGAAAAGGAATAAAGTACCTCCATGCAGGACAAGGCTTGCTCAAAGAGGACAATAATTACATGGATTACCAAATAAAAAAATTATGCAAAACACTAAGCTGTATGGATGTTAATTAAGTTAGCTTTTGTTGGGGTTTGACCCTGACTAAATGCCAGGCACCTCGACTCTCTCTCGCTGCAACAAAAAAACTGCAAAAACACACACCAATCTTGTGAGTCAAATGAGATATGACATTGCTAGGAGGACGCACGAAGAAAAAAAGAAGGGCAAACAGGCTCTAACTTAAAGTTGCAAAAAAGTGATTTAATTACCTAACAGAGTTGGAGGATAAAATGCAAGGCAAAAATAAACTTTTCATACACTATTTTGTTCACTCCTCCCCTCTCTCTTACGAACCCATTTCTATTCACCCCCAACCAACAAGCCCGGGTAGGGAAGCAGGGTATGGGATATCTTCTCAGTCCACAGAGCAAGTCTATAAATCTATACATCACCACAATTCTTCTACTACAAATACTCTTTATCTCTACTTATTTCTCTCTCTGTCCAGACAGTTTTCTGCTCTCACCCCACCACTCTCTTAAGAAGCAGTCTATGCGCTCACCCCCCTTCCCTCTTTCCAAACCAGAAACACAGACAGGGGGCAGGTTGAGGGGTTCTCTGGTCAGTCCATCAGGGAGAGAAGTCCTCTACTTAGCCAATGGGGTCTTCCCCACGAGAGACAGTTCTCTGGGAACTTCTTTGGCGTGGGTCCAATCTCACGAGCAACATCCCACCTGAATTCTACTGCAACATGAGTCCTCTTGTCCNCCTCCGCATCTCCATGCTGTTCTTCCTTCACGTATTTTTACCTCCACCTCCTCCTCCTCTAACTACAAAGAAGTGTGTGCCTGCCTTATTTTGATTTCTTCTTAAATATGTTTTCACAGAGGCGTAACCAGCACCTCTAATTGGCCCAAACTTGGCCAGCAGCATGTCCATCACTCTCAGAGCCATCAGAGATTGGCTCTGCTGGACTTGATGTAAAACTTCCAGAACTTTCACTCAGGACACACAGGAGCCATCTTTGTGCTACTTCCCACCTCTCAGACACCTCCCTAGGCCTACCACAACAGCTTTTGAGGGGTCTAAATTTCTCCTAGATGTTAAAAAATACTTTACTGATGTTTTGGGCCAATCAAAACCACCATAGCTTTCCATACAGCATGAAAATAGTTCACACACACTAACAGAGTGCTACCTATAGGTTCAACTGCACACGGGGCCACAGGCAACCAAAACAAAGTGCCTATTTTCTAAGGTAGCACGGGGAAATTAACACTAGAATAAGACATCTTTATCAACTTGCTCACTGAGAAACATCAAAACCAGCTACAGAAGATAATGGTGGAGAGAAAACAGAAAAGGTAAGGAAAAAAAGTTTTAAAAAATCCAGCTTACTTAGGTAAGTAAGCAAGAATTACACTGATTAGATAGAATTATCAAGGTTGTAAGAGACCTTCAAGATCATCTAGTACAACCATCAACCCAGCACTCTCACTGTAACCCCTAAATGACATTACCCAGCACCAGATCCCAATCCCTCCTGGACACCTTCAGAAAAAAACAACTGACGGGAAATTTTAAGTTGTTTGATGCTCTTCACAAGAAATTGAGTGTAAGTTCAAAACCAAAGGGATTGAAATAGGGAAAATAAAGGTCTGGTGGATAATGCCATTTGCTGTAGAGTTGGATGCAAAAAAACCCAGCTAATGCCAAATCTTATTATTTATGAAGAGACCAGCTAACAATCATCTAAGGTCTCTATCAAACAATACCAACAGGTCAACATATGGATATTGATGTGGATCATACAATATTCAGAGAAAGCAAACAGGATCCTTATCTTGCCAGCAAGCTTTCAACAAAGCTCAGAGTCTGGTAATGAGTACCCATTAGGCTTATGAGAAGGACCAGCAAAGTAAGAGGTATTCCATAATCCCTGCTCCAAATAAATTGGCCTGATTTGGAGAAGGGCAGCCTAATACAACTCAGCTGCATTACAACTCACAATAACACCTGACAAAGACTAAAAATCTTAATTCAACCACATTACTAATAAATGCAAGACTACAAAACAAACCTGCATATAGAATTAAAAGGGATGGGGAGAGAAATTAATGAAACTACAAGAAGAAAAAACAAATAATAAAGTTTACCACAACTGAGTTAGAGGTGCCCTAATGATACCAAGCATGAAGGACAATGTAGGATCTCTACCAGAGATTAAGATACGGTACACAGAACAGAAAAAAAAAAAGTCATATGAAATTCAAAGACTATAGCATCAATAATATCTTACTAAGCTTTCTTATCACACAGTGTTAGATGAGAACAAGGAAAGAGGAAAAGACAAATTGAGTAGCAGGAAGTAATTTTACAACTAGGGAAAAAGCAAGGACTTGCTAAAACATTCATAAAATCTTAGTAATCTATGTCCGTATACATACATGAAAAGTTTGAAATTAACTCATAAAAAGCACCACAGGAGCTCAAACACACAAGGCTAGTCTATGTCGGGAAGAGCTTCAACTGTAATCATCCAAATTAATGCAGTTGTGAAACGTATTTGAACTACAAGTACAGCCTGTGCAGCACATACTCCCAGATATCTTCATGGAACTACAGCACATACTAAAAAAAATATGTAAGATTAACAAATAGGTCTTCATTCCTACTGAATAGCAAAGAACTTCCCCATTGACATGCCACAGGACAGGTAACTGACAAGGTCTGAGGGCTACCAAAGCAATGTTTCTTTTATCATGTCCTTTCATACACTGTTTCAACCTGAAACTTGGAGGCACAAACTCTACAAAAACAGCACTGAAAATCAGAGACCTAAAGCTCTTGTTTGTAAAGGAGGTAGGAGGTGGAGTAATAAATAAACTCTGCATAAACATATGCAATAAAGACAAAGTGCAAATCATTAAGACAGTACAAACAGCGACTGCATGGGAAATAACACCTACAAATCCCCAACAGCTGCAACAGTCCATACATATATCAAAGGACTTTCTCTCTTCTTGAGAAATTTGAAGGATTTGAACCAACAGTACCAGTGATAGAAACATAAGGAAAAAACCACACCCTATAGCAACAGCTACAGATTTAGGGCTCAGCTTTCAAGTGTATAAAATATTTTCAATATTAGAGAGAAAATCAGTACTTTTTATAATTTAAGTCAAAGATCCAAAAGAACATGTTTATGCCAAGATCAAAATATTATACACTTCTGGGAGCAGATCCTCCCCTTGCTTTTCCTGTACTTGAAAAAAATTAGTATTTATCTAGTACTTCCAATGATACTTCGTGTAAAACAGCAGTTTAAAGAAAACTATTTTGTATCAACACAACAAAAAACCCTCTACTGTCTAATAGAGCAGAAAACAAATAGAATTTTTTCAGCCTAAGAGTTACTTCTTAATTATCTCTAAAGCTCTGCATCTACAAGGCAGACAGAAAGAATAGACTTGATTATCAACTGTTTTTTTCTTGTCTCTACACACCTAATGCAAATCAGTTTTAGACCAACTAATGATCCACTTCTGATATAAAGGAGCACCTTATTTGTTTTTTACAAAATACCTGTAAGAAAGCAGCAGCAATGAAGTAAAAACAAAGACTTATGTAACTTTTTCTAAAAATGAAGCAATCCACCAAAATATGCAAAGACTTGCTTGGGCCAAAGGGGGAAGAGTTATGCAAAAAGGAGAATAAAGAACTACCTTTCCCCTCATAAAAAACGGAAAAGTAAAATGTATCTGTGGTGTTTTCTAGCCATGTCTCTTAAGCAGTGTCCATAATGAAAAAATGTGTCACTGAAAATGAAGTCCTATTGAAAACCCACTGCAGCAGCAGTTTTCCATTTCAACTTCTATTCGGCAGATACTAGCAGTTTACTACCTCATATCAATCCAACACAGAGACCAATCATTTCTAGCACTTTGCCTCTGCCGATGTAACATCACTGGGACATTATCTGTACTTCTTATTTTTGTTTCACATGCAGTGCTGACCTAAGCAAAACTTTAACAATGAGTCACTACTTCACAGTATCACATGAGCAGGACCCAGAGTGACCCTGCCTCAGGACTTCACAGAGAAACTGACTGTGAAAGGCAGCGTTCCTAGCGATAAAGAAAATCCATACTTCAAAATTGTGAGGAAAACCTAAAGGCTTTATCACTCTCTAAGGATGGATTTTAGCTGCAGTATTTGCCCTAAGGTGTTCACGGAAAAAGAATCAGCTTCTCCCTCTCCCAGCTTCACCACACTTCTCTCACAAGACAAAACTGGCACATGAAGACAGTGGTCTTCAAAAAGGAATGCACACAACCAGGACGTGTGCAAGACAACTCAGGGGGGTATGCAAAGAATGTATTGGAACTGCTATTTAGATTTATTTTTAACTAAAACAAACAAAAAAACCAAAAAAACCCGACCCAAACCCAAAACTACAACACAGTAACAACCCAGGAAATTTAAAAAAAGGAAAAACCTACCCTAGACCACAAATTTGATTTTACAAACATTCAAACATTTAATACATGGTTTGACACTTGTAAGCTCACTCAGCCCACAAGTCTGAGGGGCCTGTGTCACATAAAACAGCTGTGGAGCCTTGGGGGCAGTTATGTGCTTCACAACCCAGATGGGTGACAGTGGTGCAATCACTCCATTCCTTCTGTGTGCAGTGAGACAGACTGCAGCTGGTCTCTGCCTGATCATGTGGATTCATGGATAGTATTACTTAGTTTTATCCAAACTAACCCTTACAGAATGGAGAGGTGGTTTAAAAAGAGTCCTGTAAGGAAACAATGGACCGAAGGTACTGTGAGTACATGTGAAAAGAAAATGGCACTGCTGACACTTCCCCTCCTGTGAAAGTCCTTCATAAGCCACATTCAAGGTAACAGGCAGTAACAATTTAGTGACATCTGACAAGACGCTGGATAAAGAAAATTTCTACTATCAAAACTATCCAAAATATTATTTACCAGTGTTAAAAATTACTCTCACCCTAAATGTGTATTGTACCTTGTCATATTACCCAATGGGAGCATGAAATCATCACAATTAGTAAGACATCTGAAAACTAACCATCCAGAACACAAAGATAAACCTTCATTTTTGTCAGTAATGTTTCAACTAATGGGATAGTCAGTCTTGGACTTTAAATTTAAATTAAATTTAATTTAATGATAGCTGTTTAGCAGCCTGTTCTAAGGTTATCTTACCTAAGATCAAGGGAGAAAAACCCACATGCCATCAAAGAATTGAGGTTTTGCTACTGTAAAAATGGCTAAAATAATGCATGGAAAACTACAGTGAAAAACTGACGTGCAAGTTTGTTGTTAGCAAATACTGTTGAAAGACACATAGAAAACATTGCTGAAGATTTGAAGAAACAAGTATTAGCATAAATCATCCATTATAGAAGGTTTACTCTATGGCTGGATCAAAGTACAGATGCTTCTAACACATCTCTGCTTTGGGACTTTCAATAATGAAATACACAAAAGACAAGCTTTTCTAAGCCACTAAAGGAAAAGCATTAGAGAAGTTATTTTATCAACAGTAAACTACTTCTTTGTCGCTGTTGAGCCGCTGGCAGAGAGAAAAGACCAGACTCAGTGTGGCATAAAAGATCTGTCTTTTATTATTTAATTCCAAGTTATATAGACTTTTCAAAGGTCACTCAGATTGGTCAGTCCAAAACTTCCCCCTAGGCCTATTGGCCAGGCCCGAACTGCGCACATCTCGAGAAACTGTTTAAATAACATCCAAACTTTAGCTTTGTTTATAAAAACACAAGAAAAGAAAGAAAAATTCTCACAGGAAAGGTCTGTGCTAGCCAGACTTCTTTAATTTAAAAAAGTTTTATGGGAAATCTGTGCAAATGTAACTAGAAATGTGTGGATGCTTTGACTGGAATAAAAACTAGAGTCTAGTAGGGGTGATAAGAGATTGTAGTACCAATTAAATTAATCCACTGCATCAACAATAGGCAAGCTATTGCAGCAAAGAATGTGGAGTCAGAAGACTGTGGGATGTCACTCCAGTTTTTAATTTTATGAAAACAAGTCCATTAAATAGTGAAATACTTACAATACTTTGTAACAAGATACAAAATTACCATAAAAAAAAACCACACCAAAACATTTATACCACAAGAGGCTGAACTACTTAGAAGCATTGTCTAACATGAATATTAGTATGTAGTGAGCTCTGAGGGTGTTGTTTGTTTTAAGAAGATGAGTGTTTCAAATATACTGACCATTTCTGTGGAAACAATTTGTTACCAGTAGTATGCTACCTTGCAAATACTTAAAAACAAAAAAAGAACAGGCTTTTCGTATCCTTGCCAAGTGAAGATGACATTTTAACAATGAAAAAGCAGCTGCTTTTCAAAAGAAACTCATGACATAGAGACAGCATTTTGAAAACAGGCATTTGGAAAAGTTTTCACTATTATGTGATTTTATTACCCAAACCAATGCATGCCACCGAAAACAGCTATTGCATATGTACATATTAAAAGCTGAGAAATAAAAATTTCTAGCCTTTAAAAAAATCTTTTAGAAAGTTTCACTGGGTTTTGAACCCATTTGTTAAAAACATGAAAACTGCAACCCCTTCAGATGAATATGCAGGAAGTGATTGACAGGGTAGATGGAAATTTACTATACAAAATTTAGGAAAAGCATAATAATTAGCATAACTAGCTAATTAGCTAATAATCCCATCAGTTAATTAGCATAATTAGCTGACGGGATTGAAAAAAATAGTACTATGACTTAGTAACTGCAGCCAACAATGCCCTCCTTCCATCTGGAGCCATGTATCTTTGCTAGCTATCTTCTTCAGATGTGCTAGTCATTAAAGTAAGATACCAATATAAACTTAATGAAGAACCATACCTTCAAACCACTGTGTCACAAAATGTTAAACCAAGATTTTAATAAACAAGAATATTCTTAGTGTTTTTTTAGTAAGTGCTAAAATGTTTGTTTTTACCAATAAATACCTAACATTTTCAAATATTATTTAATCTTTATCTCATAGTTTAAAATTTTCTAGTTTTGTTGTGTATGTTTTATAATATAGGTTTTACTACAAGTATTATTACATGTATCTACTTCATAAATGAACTATATGTACATCAAGATGCATGCTTAAATATTGAGAGCGGTGCACAAACCACAATTTAGGAGACCACTGAACTAAGGCATTTAAAAAAAATGTAAAGGAGCGATATTCTCCTTTCTCCTTAACCCAGAGATATTAGGCAAGCCTTGGTTATTAAAAATCAACATAAATCTGTAATCCCTTTTGCAGAATTAACTATGATCCTCTTCCACATGAACAGTAATTCAGACTAAATCCTAGTACACTAGATGCTAAATTGAAGAGTAAAAATGGAATTACTTAAGGAAAGGTATATACATTTACACACAGGCTTTCAAGGAAAGAATTTACATCTGTCTCCTCGTAGTAAAGGGGCTACACAGAAACAAGAAACGTGGAACTGTAGAATTTCACTTTAACTGCTTCTACCTTTGCTCTGAGTTACAGAAATATTTACACAATTCAAACAATGCTGGGAACAGCATGAACACTTCGAAAACACACTCAGTCCTCACTAATACATTCACCTATTGATGAGGGTATATACAAATAACTTTTTCTGACATTGATATTGCTACCCTCTCCAATGTTCCCTATGGTGTCAGTACCATACACAGAGTGAACAGACTTAACTTTTCATAACAGCCTCTGCTCTCATAAACATTCTGAAATGTCTATGATAAAGGAGAAAAACCAATCAGGGATTAACAGGCAAAATTTCTTGAGACTGCTGCCCTGGAACTGAAGCAAAAACCAGTGGAAATCAATATAGAATTTAGACAGAAAAAAAAAAAAACTAAACAGACTTCAAATGAAAAAGGTGTCTGATATTTTTCTATTTTAGCACACCCACTACATGATGTAATACCTTCTCACCTTTTCCCTGGCAAATGGTACTGCAGGTGTGACTAATAAAACAGGCAACAGCATACAGACCTCCTAACACACTGCAGTGTCTACCAGCATCACTGCAAATTTAGAGCCTGTTTACCAGTTTTTGACCCCAATTGTTTGATTGGTGTCAAAAACTTTTTGAAGTTTATAGGAAAATACATACAGAACTTTCATACTGATTTTTACTAATTCAGATGACATTTCTTCATCTGTTGAAATGGGACACCCCACCAGCTAGCTATAACAAGGCAAAAATTATTATTATCAGCTGGAGAGAGGTCTAAAAGCTTTTCAGAGCATGAAGACAACTAATCTCTTATTTTAACAAGTAATCTCTTGTTTTAACAACTTGTATTAGCAGAATTCCAGAAATGGTTTAATCATCCTTGAAGTGGAAAAGGAAAGGAGATCTGAAACAAGAAGAAAATATGTATTTTCTGTAAATACTCAATGGAAGCTACCACTGCAAACCAAATAGTAAGTGAGAGCATTTCACACTGCGTAAAATTTGACTTTTAAAATCATTGCTACATTAGGGACACAAAGCCTGTCTGATAGAAAGGCAGTTCTACTTGCATTAAAGAAACAGAACCTAAGTTCTGCAATACAGATATTAAAATAAAACCACAGGGAGATAATAGCAGTGAGGTAGTCATAGCACCCTTGGTTGTTTTGTTTTCCACGTTTGCCTATGGGTTTCTTTAATTTTAGCTGCATTTTCTGAGGCATCGTCTATAAGCAATTTATTTTCTAGTCAAAGAGCTTTAAGTGTCAGGTGATACAGTTTAATTAGGGTCTCTAATTTAACCAACTTTTCTTGCAACAAGTAATGCCCATTAGTGTGAAGTAGCACCAAGACTTTTCATAACATCAATCACCTGAACTGACATAACTAATCACTGATGTTCTGGTATAATATCTCTAGGAGGAAGATGCAAGAAACATTACATATTTCCTCAAACGCAGACTGGAATACTGTCACAATTAGCTGTCTGCTGCTGTCTAATGCTATCACACAAATACTGTCTCAGGAACAGGGCTTCTAGTCCCCTCTCTTCAGACTTCCTCTTACAGAAAAGGAGATGCCAAGTGTGTTATTTCTTGACAATTCCCCTTCCTGTACAAACCAGGGTCTTTGCTTAAGTTACTTCTATTGGAAACACTTCAGCAAAACACGAAAGTGGATACATTACACACTCTCCTGTAGATACTTAAGTTGGAATAGGACAGAGGGCTTAGATACAACTTAACCAGCCTTCTCTTTTGTCTGTGCATTCTATATCCACTCTTTTCTTTCTTCCAAAAAACCACCTGATTAAAACTGCTAAGTAAAAGAAAACGCCACTATTTTTAGGCAGTTAGCACAAATTAGGACCTTCCTCTGCCCTTCCATAAGCCTTTTGAAACTGAGTGAAGATGGTCTCTCTATAGGACAGTGCAGAGCTGGAATCCACTTTCTTTATTCAACTCTCCAGGCAAAACAGTCACTTTACCTAACATAATCAGAAAAACCATCAGCATAGAAGAATCCATTCTCAGGTAATCGAGAATGTTTGTCATGAATCTGTGTTTGTCAAATTCACCTTACTCTACCACGATATGTTATGTCTACCCTTGCTCTAGTCTTGTATTTTTGGCCTCTTCTAATCAATTCTACTTTGTCATCCAACTTGTCTTTTTTTGTTACATTCTTCCCAGGTGACTGGGATTCCAAGAAGCCAAATCCCTACAGAAATGATAAACACTATCAAGACTAGAACAGAAGTGCAAATCCAAACAGGGCAAAGCAAGTTAAGCTACATAATAGAGATGTTGTTAATGTAATAGATACAGTAATACAATGTTTGCTAAGATTAACCATTGAAGACCATTTATGCTTTTTTAGGCACTTAACTCCATTAATCAAAACGAAATTACTGCCTCTTCCCTGGGTCAAATAAGTCTTCTTCCGTCCTCCACCTCCAAGAAAATTACATATATTACTAACTTTTAAAAAAGCAATATGAAAACAGCATTATGTGTTTAAAGGTGCTCCTGAATAAGAAACCTCACATTGCATTCACTTTGCTCAACTGAACTAGAAAAACCAAATACCCAAAAAGCCAGCCTCCCCTACGCAGACTAAACAAAGACCGTAGTATAAAAGATTGTGTGGAACAGTGAACCATCATGAAGATATGGAAAATACAAACAAACATGATGGATAAAGCACTAATGATTATCTCCTTGGTACCGCTGAAGTGAGACTACTTCTTTACTGGGCAAACAAACCCCAGTAACAATAACAAATTTAGTAGTCAGCAGTAAGTAGAAGTAGCAGGCCAACAGCATATACTGAAAATGAATAGCAGGTCTCAGGATGGAAGTTCTACATCAAAAATTAGTTTCATGTTGACAAACTGACGTGTAAAGTCTAAAAAGAGCACTTTCCATGATACACACTTAAAAAACCTCTTACCTCTAGCCCTTGACAGTTTCATGTCAACAGCATATGTCAAATCTGATTTGGTATGGAATTTAGACACACTGAAGGAATTAGTCTGTTCTTTTTGATAAACACTGTCTCTGGGTACTCCCCTACCATGTTCACAACAAATCTATGCCTGAATGCAGTATTTATTTGCAAACTCCCTTGAAAGAAAAGCAACATAGGTTAGAGAAGGTACCAAAGCAGGTAACAGGTTAAAACAAAGGTGATTTTTTTTCCGAACTCCCCCAGAGAAATACTTATGCAATGAAACTGAGGAGTGATCTGGGGAAATGACAGGCTTAAAGCAAGTATTTTGCCACAGAACCATTAGTTCTTTCCAACAATCTTAAGTTTAGCCTCACTAGCTTATGCTTTAAAACAAGGTACCCCTGAGAGGATCACACTATGAGAAAACTAGGCACTAGGAATACACATTGCAAAAGAACTGTCAGAACATTTAGACTCCTATGTAAGGTATAGGATAATAACAGATCCAAGAATGACTAACTTAACATCACTGATTTCAAGTGCATTCATTAGATGAAGTTACCTTACAAATCTTCTGTTTCAAGACCAGCAAGACAAAGAGTAATAATTTAAGCAAATTGAAGTTCAACACACTAAAAAAGAAAGAGATTACTGTCTGCAGAGTTTTAGCTGAGATGACAATAGACTGTCTCCTTTGTTGCTTGGTTGCTGGGGTTTTTTTAAACTAGCTGAAGGAAGGCAAGCTTTGGAATATGAAGGGCCCATTCAAAATGTGCAGAAGTAAGAGATACTACTTATCAAACTCATAAAACAGCAAGGAAGTTTCTTTAGACAAATACTAGGTAAGTACAGATTTTTTAGTTTTATTTCTTCAAGAAATCTTCACCATTTAACTTAATTATAATGCATAAGAAAGATTTATCTTAGTTATCATTGCCAGTAAATAACAGAAGGCATAAAGTGTATAACATTCAATCTACCAAATGTCATTTTTATCCTCAGCTATTACAGAGCATGAACTCAATTGAGTTTTCCTGGTATGAGCTAACACATTGTGTTTCCTGTCCTGCAGACTTATTATCTGCTGCTACTACTGTAAACAAAGCCATGTTATAAAAAGTAAACTGATTACCTACCAACTTTCATGACCCTATGAACCATATTGCAAGTCTTTGTTTCAAAGATGCAAGTCTCACATCTTAAGAGCACAAAGAAGTTCCAGGCAGGAGGTATCAGTGGTTACCCAGGGGTCTACTACTCTGTTGTGCAATGTGAGCAACCTTCAACACACAGCTGGACCCAGCAGCAACACGATGCCTTTACCAGAAACTCCTTAGAGACCTTCAGCAAAAAAAGTATTAAATGGAATTTAATTTTAAAAAACCCACAAAACCCAAGAAAGCCAGTTGAGGCTGGACATCTGGACAAGCCTGATCTATACACTGCTGGTATCACAAAACTTCGCTCTGTCTTGAGGGACATGAAAAGCTTGCTTCAGCTAAAATCTTGAAACTTTCAGAATGGTGGAATTTAATCTAAAATATGTGGAACAGGTACATGGCACTCAGCTGGGTTAGACAAATACTGGGGATAAACTCAGCAGGAGTCCCAAAACCAAACTTATGATCACATGCAGAATGGGAGCCAGACCATGAATTTATCTTTTCTTTTTGTTGAAAAGGTTTCTAGAAAAAAAAAAACCAACGTGGGTTTGGATACATGTTCTATCTGAACTCTTCCAAAAAGAAGTGAAAAGATGCTTTTAACTTGGATTCAGACACCTTATCATGCTTCAGTATTCTTAATTATCTAAGACATCATTCCTGATAAAACAGCAATTTGTAAATTAAAGAGAAAAATACTGCAAAGAGCTTGCTTTATCCACTAGCTGTTTACAGTAAGTTCTATCAACAGTTTTCTTTACCATTCAGGTACTTTAGTTGATCTGAGAATTCCTGTGCATGAAGTAAGTATCAAAATAGATGTAGTTTTATGTACTTGCTCTCTCTTGCTGTACACACACATTTTTACTAATATTATCTATTAAACTCCTACTAAAAAGAAGCCACTGCATGCGAGTAATTCTGCAAATATGCTTGGCCAACTTCTGTTTTAACTCCCTCTTAGATTTCAGGAAAGCGAGAACCTGACGTTGCAGCTTTCAACGAACCTTTTTCACTTTCTATGGAAGGTATGCATTCATACAGTAAATTGAAGCCTGTTGACCAAGTTTTTACTCTTTACTTAATATGTGGCCCACAGACTATGCAATCCACAAGGCAAATTTAAACCCACTGAAAGGACTATCTTCTATTAACATCAGCTTTCAAGTGTGTAAAGAATTGTAAAAGTCTTTGGTGTAAGCAGCTGCTTCCTGCTTGCTACAAATTTGGCCAGCTACCTTCCAGTCAAGCTACACTGAGCACATGTGCTTTTACCTAGGAAAGGAAGGTTTGCTCAAGTCCTCTATACCTTGTTCTGCAGGAACACAGAAGAGCAAAGAGATGGGAAATCAGATTGTTATTCAAATAGTGCCAACTTTTCATTGCTGCTGTCCTTGTTCTACCTGGTGCTTGTCTTGCAGCTCAGGTAAAACTGCCCTTCCTTGCTGATTAAGCTTTCTTATTACTATGTAACTTGAATGTATGCATTCATAATTAAGTTTGTACACTGGATTGTTCTGAATGCTGTCAAGAATGCTTCACAAAGATGCTCTGCTTGAGTAAACTTCTCAGAGTACCGCTAATAAGTCTTTGTGTCTACATTCACTTGCTATCCAGCTGAATACTATATGTGATATTTTATCTTAAGCTACTTAAAAACATTGAAGAATAGTTATTTCAAATAAACAAGAAGCTGTAATGTAGACTCCATTGTGATTACTGGACAGAAATCAGAACACCAAGCAACAAGACCAGTTAACAGTGTTTACAATAGTTTCTATCATGCTTGGTTCTAGTCCTGATTTTCAGCTTCAGAGGTCGCTGCAACAGGCAAGGAAAAGTCCAAATGGTGCCACCATGCACTCTTCTACCTGTAGCAAAACAGAACTTCAGGATGAACACCTGCAGCCAGGGAAAGCTGTCTAGTGATCTAGCAGACAGATGAATAGATGCAAAACTGGAAAGGTATGACGCAGCATGACAAACTCTTCTTCTTGCTTCAGAAAAAAGATCACCTTCACAGCCAGACATAGTCAACAATGGACAGCTACAATTCCTTACCACACTCCATAAAATCTAAGGTCTATGATTAGCCCCTTCTTCAGCCCTCCTACTGCTGAAAAATACTACAGGCTTTCCACAACTTTTTCAAGTAATAGTGTTTCCATAAAACACCATGTGCTGGTGTATTTTTGTAAATCCAGCCATGATCCACTGCTTAACTTTCTGAAGTAATGATGGTGGCTGCCCTGCATCAGGCTATATTTATTATCACTTCAGAAAGACAACAGTGGAAGATGACATAAGACACCAAAGGCAAGTGAATGGCTTTGCTGCAATTGTAAAGTATTAAATTTGCAAACTGACACAGATTTTCAAAGACTTCTTGTAGTTAACACCAACGCTGCTGCTTAGATTATCACTGTATTCGCCTTCATCTCTTCTTTTCTCCTACTAATTCTTGAGTTTGACCTTCTTGGCAATTTAATCCCAGCAGTAGTTCTCAATTGCTTTCTTCACGTATTTCATTTTCCTCCCTAACATGGGATCACTAGAAGCTTAGTGAACATATTGTGTTTTGAATCTCTGAATCTCTACTTCCATTCTCTAAAATTCACATTTCTAGATTTGAAGGATAATTACAGCAGCACTTCCCAAGTTACAGTTAACTACCTGTCTGCAGCTGCAGCTTGCTAAAGTACCTCTCCTTGGAGTGAAAATCATCTATAGTACTGGAAACCTATAAATTTAAGAAAAAAACCAACAAAACTAAAACCCAAGGATAAGCCATGCAAAAATATTTGGCATTATTTTAATAGTGGAACTAAGTTAGACAGAAGAGGGTTCCATCATTTAAAACAGCAAGTCTTCTCGCTTCACTGACAAAAACAGCTTCCTGATAATGAGCAAGAAAATAGACTTTCCAAGGCCTGCCTGTGAAATAGACTATGGGGTTATCAAGTGACATAGGCTTAGCAAAATAATCGTTTTTTGCATTTTAAAGTGTTTTGAAGCTTTAAGGTGTGCTCAGACATTTAAGACGAATAACAAAGCCTCACATTCCATGCAAGTATAAAGTTTTGAGTACTGTCATCCTCCTGATACTTATTTTTCATTACATTCATGGGAACTTTATGACATTGAATTGTCTTAGTCTTATGAACTGCTACAGCTTTTAAATGACTTTGACATGCAGGTACTTATGGGCAGTCACAGTTCAACTCAAAACAGTTTCTCCACAGATCTCTAGAAAGGTGGCTTCCTTCAAGTAGTATGAAAATTCACACACAAACTGTCTCATGTAAGTTCATATTTGTTGGAAGGTTTTGCTTTGGCTTTTTTTAAAGTAACAAGCAATATTTTCCCCCAGAAGAAACTTCAAACTTGTTTGTTAACTGTAACAGTATCAACCTTATTGGAAGCAGAAATCTTCAGAAATTACCGTGTGTTAGAGTTTACAGATTATTCACAAGACTGAAAATCTACTGTTTTTCTAGGACACTCCTTTGTATAATATGAACCTTGACATAAGAATACAAGAATTACAGAAGTTTCTTTAGTTTCACTGCTGATAGATTTCCTTGTAATTTGCACCCAGGTTTGCCTAAATAATTCTCTATTCCCTGTCTTCCCAGTCCATCACACACTGTGAAAGTTTGATGGCCAGCAAATGCTGACTGATCAGCTGGCAGTTATACGTCCTTCTTGTTATATTTCTTCTCGAGACAATAATTTAACTCTCTAAGTTTTCTTTATGGTCCTCCAACTGACAGATTTAGCTAACCAGTTCAACAGGCCGTGATATGTCAGAAAGAGGGGTAGAAAAACAGCACAGTCACAAACCATCTCTTAGAGGAGAAGTCTAACACCCACCTTTTGTTGGAAAGTTGATTTTTTAACCTCTAGGTTAATCATATTTCCAGTTACAGAAATCTTAACTTTGTAGTGCACGAGGGAGTTTTTGAACTTGAAACTGTTCTAGTAGGTGAAATTAATTCCAGCCCAACAATTTGGCTGTCACCCTGCATGGATGCAAGGACATTATACAGGCTCTTTCAAACATGTGAACATTCTGCACGTGACAGAGGACTGTAATTTGACATTAGAAGACTGACTTAAACGGTTTTTTTTTTTTACTTAAGAACACAGCTGGAAAAGTCCCTTCACTTCTGAAAACAAAATTAACACTTTCAGCGATACTAGTCTGACAGCTCTAAAAAATAACAGAATCATAAAGTACTCTGCATCAAAAACTGAAGTGAACCACTGCCTCTTTAAAGACAGTCTAATTAGGGTTTTATACAACACAAATTATGCATGTGTGCCTTGCACTTTAGACAGGACAGCTTCATTTTAACGTTTTAATCCAATGTTTCAGGTCTTGATACTTCAGGTACCTTTCTCCCTCAAGAGTGATACTATTCTGCTGGATGCCGACATGGCATCAGCTTCAATACTACTTCAGCTTTATTATATAAGACATACACAAGATCACTCCCATTCTTAGCTGAAATTATGTGAATGTAACAAGCAGATTAAGCACCTGTTAGAAAGCAAAGCCAGTCTTCCTAACACGATCTGCTTGCTAACCACCAAACTTTAGCACTAATTTCAAATATAAACTACTTCTAGTAAAAAATATATAAGAGAATACATAGCAAGAATAACTGAAATAACCAAGTGCTTACCTTGACTCTCCGCTACTGTTTCTTACACTTTCTTCATCACTGTGCCCATTCATTGTAAATATCAAAAAGTTCAAAAAATAAATAAAAGTTCACTCAGGTTACCAGGTGGATATCAGGAATCCACTTCTTAGTACTTTGTATGTTTTCCAGATGTGGTTTGCTTTAGTGTTCTTGGTGGGTATTCAAGATTTCTCCCAAAATACCTAAAATAGTAAAGGAAAACTTTAACACAATTTTAAGGTATGTTTGCAATCAAAGACATACCAAAAATAAAACGTTTTTTTTTTTTTTGCCCGAACAGTGAAAGACGGCATCATATTTGACGTCATGTCTGTAACTGAAAAACATAATTTTTCATGTGTTACCTGTTCATGGCAGACCATTTTATCACCATTTCCTTTTCTGAGGAAAGAAAAAAAATTTTTTCTCCTGTCTGTGAAAACAACAAAAAATAACGTCTAGAGAACAACAGGGCTTTATATAAGTTATATGTAAAAAACTGGAAGATCTAAACAAAATACATAAAATGCAGGCAAGACCTGTCTTGCTTTTTGTTTGACTGCAGCTGAGTTCCAGCATACACTTCTTTATGCCATTCTACTTCTTTATGCAAGTTTTCATGGACGGTGCCATAAAGATGGCCATTTCTGCTGAACTACTAGCTGCAGAATAGGAAAAGTTATCGAAATTACATTTTCTTTAGCCCTGTGGGGTGCAAACAGTTTACTGCCTATCTGCACTATACCTAGTGTCTTAACCTTTGAGATAATACTAAATTCAGGACAAAACAGATCTGAATTTTAAAGAAAAAAGTCTGCTTGGAGAGGCAGGTAAATATTAATGTCCTGCTAAGATCTGCTTAGCAAAATGTATTTCATGCACAAAACATAGTGGAAGCATTACACACGTAATGCTACCCACCTACAGCTGTGAGTAGGAAAAGGAAGGTAAAAGACTGCACGCTTTAACATCAGTTCCCACTAAATCAAAACAGGAAGAACTCACAGATGGAATGACCATTATTCCACATACTTGAGTATCCTATACTATATCCTACTACCTCTCGCTGCCCGCCCACAGAGAGCGCGGGCAGGGCCGCCCGCCCGGCTCCGCTATCAGCGCGGCCTGCACGGGCGCCGTTCCCTGGCAGCACCTCCAAGGCCGCTGCTGCCTCCGTCCTCCACGATCGCTTCCCCCGGCGCCTCCCACGGCCCGGAGCGGAGCCGCGGCCGCTCTCCGGCTGCCCGGGCGGCTCCGCGCTGGCTCCCCCCGAAGGAGCCCGCGGGAGCAACTCGACCCCACTGCCCGCCTCGCCCCGGAGAATCCCTCCCTCCCTCCCTCGGCGGAGAACAGGAAGCGGGCCCGAGGAGCCAGCCCGGCGCCGGGCATCCACCCCCCTCGCGACCGGTAGCCGAGGGGCCGCATCTTCTCCGCACCGCCCTCTCCCCCGCACGCTTCCATCTCCGGTACACGCACAGCTCCAGGCCGGCGCAGGAAGCCATGGCGGCCTCTGCCTACCTGCGGTGCGCGGGGCCCGGCCGGCCCAGCCCTCCCCGGGCTCCCCCACCGCCCGAGGCCCCG
>VZRM01003991.1:57417-76845 GCA_013397955.1 Grantiella picta
GCCGCCATCACGCCGCCGCTCCGCTCATCCTCCCCCTCCCGCGGTCGGATGGAAACCCCGGGCGTGATGTCAGCCCTGCGTCCTGGGACCGACCGGCGGAGGGAGGAGGAGCCTCTGGCGGGGGTGGCGAGCGCCGCCGCCGCCGGGCCACGTACGGCGGGGTGGAAGCGGTGCGGGCCCGCTGGGAGCCGGCGCGCTCGGCCGCCGCTCCCGCCCGCCGCCGCCCTTACCTTTCCTCTGCGTGGCGCTGGGACGGGGCTCGCATCTCGGTGTGTGGGCGCAGGGCGCGGCCCGAGGGGCGCCATGAGCCTAGTGGCGCGGCTGCAGCCCCACGCGGAGTCCTTTTTTGCCGTTTTCGGTGTAAAATCACGGCCCGAGGACGAACGCCACCGCGTTTCTGACTCCAGCGACGCGGTTACGAGCGGTACTGGGGCATACTTAGGGAGGTTTGGACTGTCCCCTGGCAGAGGGCTGGCTTTCCTCCTTAAATCCAAACACCTACGCCCGGACCTATGCCCGCTCCTTGCCAGTGATCAGCGTGGTTTAACAAGATTCACGGTCGTTATCGAAAAGAACCGAACAACCAAACCCCAGAAAAACAACACGCAAAATAGTAATTTGTGTGTCCAAATGCTCCCAGAGCGGCAAAGAAAAGTAGCAGCTGAGTGAGAGTGTGCTGTAAACAACACGGCGTTGGAAAGTGAAAGCATCATACATGCCTTCTTCCCGGTGAAAGCATATCTGTGCTGGAAGGCTCTGTCACTCTGCAGTAATGTGGGGACATTATTGACTGACATCTGGCACCAGACCTTCAAACACCCTTCAGGAGTGAAAGAGGTCAGATCAGCAGGAAAGCATAGTTTGCTCATCAATGAAGGAGATCTTGAAGTAAGCCAGTCACCATGTGGGTATATGAGAAGAAGGTGGCCACAGCAGTTGTCGAATTAATTCAAGCTTGAAGAGTTGTGTTGGCCAGGATCCACATGTGAGCCGCAATCAGTCAGCTGGAGACCTCTTGGTGCCATATCTTAACTCATGGTTGCTCTTCCACGGTGAGCTGGCTGCCTTGGTGCTCAGTGATGTGTGGACAACTGACATACACACTGCACTGCAGCTGAGTTGGTTAGGTTTCCTGGGAGCATACCAAGGAGCCTTTAGTGCACCAAGGATGGTGTGGGCTTAGCTGTCATGCTCAACTATTCCATGTGTGAGGAGCTGCAGAGGCCAGATGAAGCATACACACTAGCTCAGCTCTCTAGCACTGTATAGATTTACAACAGTCTCAGTGATGCATGGCAGAGAAAAAAATTTCCCCCTAGAGTTTAGAAAAATGCAACTAGGAATTGATCGGACAAGAAAACAGCTTTAAAGTTTACAATAAGTGTATAACTACACAATGTTCCCTACTGAAGCACTGAAGTTTGCCAAGGAGAATATTTTCTTTCATCTTAAAGGAGACTATTTTGTGATAGGTAAGAGCAATGCAAGAGTGATGGACTGAAGTTTAGAGTCAAAAGTGTCAAAATGGAAGTAACATTTTGAAATTAATGTAATTAATGAAAAAAATTATTTACCTACCCCCTTCCTATGGGCAGGTGGGTGTTCAGCCATCCCCAGGAGAGCAGGACCCTATCACATATTCCACCATCCTTCTTTTCTCCTCAGTTTTACATACTGAGCACGATGCTATATGGTCTAAAACATCCCTGTGGTCATTTGGGGTTAGCTATTTTGCCTGTGTCCTCTTCCACCGCCTTGTGCACCTCCAGCCTCCTCACATGTGAGATGGGATGAGGAGCGGAAAGAGCATTGACTCTGCATAAGCCCTGATCAGCAGTAACTAAAACATACTTGTGTTATCAACACTTTCCAGCACAAATCCAAAACATAGCCCCATTCCAGCTATTGTGAAGAAAATTAATTTTATCCCAGGCCAAACTAGCACATCTACATGTTTAGTTATATTTTGCTTAATAATCATCTTGGCTTTTTCATTTTTCTTCATCTGGATTTGTTTAGTAGAGTTTCTCAGCTCTCAGCCTTGGAAATCCCTTTTGAAGGTATGTTTTCACAATGGTTTACGTAACTGGAGTTAGAACTGCTGTGATTCCAACCTCATCTGTCATGAGAGCCAAAAACTAGCCCTTCTCAAAAACAATTGCTTTCTGGTCATTTAACTCTCTGTAGGTCACTGTGCAGCTGCAGTGATCATTGTGCAATGTGATAGTAGCAATGGTTGTTACTTAGAGTGGTTAAAAATTGCCAGAACAGTGTCTGGAGATATTTCTCCACATCCATGCAAGAGAAGGACTTTTCTTTCACATCAGAACTTCTTCGTATTTCGTCTTTAACCAATTCCTTCTTTCTCACATGTTATAGTAAAGTTTGGATGACATTCCTATCTTAACAGCATTTTATGCCATAAATAATACTGACTTCTGGTAGGCACGGCGTTCATTCTGCGTCAAGAGAGAAATACATGTGATGCAAAACATTTTAAGGACAGATGGACAAAGCTTTTTGTTATTACAGAAGTCTACCACCCACGGAAAAAAAAAATTAAATGTAAAATAAAGAATTAAATTCTTTTTCTCTGAGGCTGTATTACAAGTTTCTAGCACCTCACCAGGATGTGCATGAGAATATTAATTGTGCCTAAGGTGTCACTGATTTACCCCACCCCTGCCTCCACAACTGTTTGTGCATTGGATTTTTGCCTATAAGATATTCAATACACTGTCCAAGATAGCTGCACTGTTATGCAATGATCACAGTCCCTTTCCCTCTATGTTTTCACGTTACTTACCTAATTTTTCTGACACTGGTAGGGGTTCATATTTATGACAGTAATTTATGTTTAAGAAAAGACTTAAAACTGCTCTATTCTAACATTTAGAAGTTTTTCTGGACAAAAACGATTTTCCTTTTTAAAGCAGTGAATCCTTCAATACTGGATCTAGCAGTGATGCAAGATTGACACAAGAAATATCCTTAAGATTTAACTATGCACTAAGTTATATACTGGTATCTTTGCTTTTTGTTCTCTTCTTTCTAAACAACTCTGTCACCACACTTAGTTCATTGATTTTTCCCCTTCTACTCTTTCATTAATTTTAAAACATGGCCTGAAGAGCTCAAAGACCACTGCCTGAGATATAAATAGTAGCAAAGATTTTCTTTCTCTTCAGTAACTGTTATATGCAGCAGGTATAGTCTCTCACACCTCTTTTATTTTTACCACACCCAGAATCCCCTCCTCACTTGGGTCTCACCAACCAGCCAGCTGCAGAGTGCTAAGATTTAGAGGCAAAGGTGGGAAAAAAGATATTCACTTCTTTTACAGAATTAGCTGAAAGAAAAATAAATGGATTCAGGTCTAGGAGGAAAAAGCTAGTCTGAGCTTCTTATCAGTTTAGCCTGTGGGCTACTTTCAGAGTGCTCTGGTTAGAAGTCAGTTTAGTTTCAATCTGCAGTTTACATAGGTCTTCCCAAACAGTTGATCAGAAGTGGTTGTTCCAAAACAATTTTGTATAAGATGCAGTCTTGAATTTAAATGTCATTAATCTGCCAATACTTAAAATGCAGGTAGATTTGTCAACTGCAGTGTACAAAACCTGGAATTATGGAAGAGAAAAGCAATAGTGACTAGTTTTGTTACATTGGTTAAGTCTGACCAACTCATAGTTGGGTTTTTTTCATAATTTAATTATAAATTTCTTACATTATTTACTCAATTCCTTAAAAATATGTCAGTACATATTTTAAATTATTTTCAAGTTAAAAATAACATCTTCAACTGGTACAAATCTATGCATATAACTATATCACTTTAATTTAATTGAGCAACAGTCTGGGAGCTGGACAAGCATGATTTAGGCTTCACTTAAAACTGATATACATCTACTGGTGTTTTAACAGATTGCTACATTGTCTGAACAGAGTATCTGTACATAACTGGATCTACAGAAACATTGTATCTCTGCATTGGCTGAGTGTTTTGCTGAATAGCTCAAAGCATTAATATAAACCAGGCATTTATGTGGTTGTAATGACGCTCTAAAGTCAACATGTATCAGGACAGCTGAGAAGTTCACACTTTTCTTTAATCTACTGTTTTGTTTGGTCTGTCTAAATTACCATGGAAGCATTACTTCTCTCCAAAAGCAGCTGCAGGGTATAGTCCTTAGGTGCCATATAAGCATTATGTCTATTTGTGATTTTTTCTTATGGTTGGCTAACAAAAGTGTAAACCAAGTGCGAAGTAAACTTTTTTCGTCTTCTTAGATAATAACCTAAAAAATCAAAATATTGTTGTGTCGTACATTATTTAAGATGCCATAGCTCTCCTTCAGAGATCTGTTATACAGTTTCTAGGGCAGACTGCCTTTTTTAGGGTTTGCAATAGTAATATCATCCAATTCTTGTTTGTCTGGCACCTTTCTTGCTTTCCTTGTTTGCTTGGTGGTGTGTCATAAACTTCTAGTGGTCTCATTCCTGATCAGTCTTCCCAAATTCAGCTAGCTGGCCAGCTGGCCTGGTTTGTAGAGCATTGGCTAGATACAGTTGGCAGGTGGACTGTCACAGCAAAAGGCATCATACTGGGCGGCTCTCATGGAATATGCACCTTTGCTTAATGAACTCCCGCCATAAGGTACTTGTTGTGCTGCAGGCCTTCCTCTGTGACCATGTGTTTATGGGAACCTGTTTTTCATTTGATAAACATTGTCATATATGCATAAAATGCCAATTCTTTGTAACATGTCGCTGTAGCCTTAGTTTTTCTAATTTACTGGAAGTTAAGAAGCGTAAAGGGGCACAAATATATGCTACTATATATAACACTGTATTTACACCTGGGAATTATATTTGCACACCTATTTCAGTCACAAGCTTCCCCTGCTCATATTCCAATCTAATGAATCTTACACTTCAAGCATTTACAAATGCAGATGTTTGGAGCTTCCTCTCTGCTAGAGAAAGGCCACTCTTAGGTATCAGTTCTAGCAAACTAATATATTTTATGTTAGTATTTTAGTTACACTTGGCCAAAACCTTGAATACTGTGCCTTGTGTACTGGAGTAGTGCAATTCTCTAACTGAACCAACTGAAATAATGTATTACATTAGATATTACATTGGTCCAAGTTGTGTAAGACTGTTTTTGCTCTCAGAGCTGTAGCAGTGTAATGGGTAGGTCATGCTAGAAATTATACTAATGAGTAGTCTTTTAGTACTTCAGTACTTCTAGGTGTAAAGAAGTTAATAAAAAGTAACAGTTTTCTGTGTCTGAGTCTTTCTCTCTGAGAAGAGCTGTTAGAGTGTGCAGAAGTCATCTCAAAGCTAAGATTTGTTACTTAACCCTACTACTCTAAGGAAAAATAGAGTAAAGAATTTGAAGGAATCATATGTGAACTGTTTATTCCAGTTACAAAATGGAGGATGAACAGGAGCTCTGTCTGAAAGAATTATCCTTCTGTACTTAGCCATATAACGTTCAAAACATGAAGGGGTATATTGAAAAGGCCTGCACTATATTGCTGTATACAACAACAATTTTTGATTCTTTGATGCAGAGAGTGATGGAAAGAGTGATTTTGAAGCTGAGAATAGTCAGAAAAATGCAGAATATATTCATTCCTTTGAAGTGTTTTTACTGTCATTCAGATTTTAATCCTCAAAATATTCCTGCAAGGAACAGTAAATGGAAATTAAAAGGATACAATAGCAGCAGGACAAAAAGGCTATGAAATATTTACTGCATGGACTTTACAGCAAGACACTAAAGACACAACTGTGTCTGTATCGATTTTCTCAGAACACTAATGACATAATTCATTTACTAATAATGCAAATAAAAGAGGTGCAATAGGACCTCAGATTTTTGATGTCTTGTCTGAGACAGTTCAATAATATGTTAAAACATTGATGTCTGTCTCCAGGTCTTATCACCAAGATGGGATAAAAGTTCTTTCTGAAATTATTGATACCAAGTTTTAGTTCTTCTGAATTAAAGTTAATGATTGTAGAGCTGAGAACTCTAGTAGGAAGAAACACTTTAGAGACTGAAATTTGTTAATTGAGGCAGAAGAGAGCTAAGTCAACCCTGAAACCTAAAGAAAGGTAAGAGAAATAAACTTTGCTGTCAGACTACCATTTAAGACTCTGTTGTCCAGTCATATGAGGCAGGGAAATAAAAGACAGGGTTTATATCATATGCTAGAAAATGTAAAGCTGTATGTGAGGGCAGGAGTAAAAAAGATAAAATTCTGTGAGTTCTTGGCAAGTGTGAACCATACAGGAAAATTAGAAGGTCTTATAAACTTTCTTAGAAGGTGTTATGAATAAGAAGAAATTCTAAAATGAATTTTCAGTTTCTTTTTTGTTTCTGCCACAGTCTGTAATTTTAAGTGAGCAATTTATTTTTGCTGTTATAGGTTGTCTTTCAGTGAAACTGAATCCTTTTATCTGACTTTTCTGTTTCTTCATTGTGACAAATTCCACATCACATGGTGGGTTGACTTTGGCTGCCTGCTAGATACCCACAGAGCTGTCTTCTCACTCCTCAACATCAGCAGGGTGGGGAGAAGTTTTGTTGAAAAGTCATGCGTCAAGATAAAGAGAGAGAGAAAACCTACTAAGTAACATCACAGGGGAACACAGACTAGAAATGGGGGAAAATAATTTGATTTATTGCCAGTTAAAATGGAGCTGGATGGTGATAAACAAATACAAAATATGCATACCTACCATCTTCCCTTCACCCTCCTTCTTTTTCTCAGGCTCATCTTCAGTCCTTCAATCCTGACTCCTCTCCCTGAGTGGTGCCAGAATATGGGAAGTGGCTGCTGAGATCAATCCGTAACAGCTCCTCTCTGCCTCTTTCTCCTTATCACATACTTCCAGTACCCCGGGTGGGTTCTTCTCACGGGATACAGTCCTTCACAAACTACTCCAACATGGGTTGTACATTGGCCACAGATAAACCTGCTACAGCATGGGCAGTAGGGGTATTGCTCCTCTAGTGCCTGGAGCACCTTGTCCCCTCCTTCACTGATCTTGCTCTCTTCAGGGCTGTTTCACATATTTCTCACTCGTCTCTCTCAAATGTTGTGCAGCATTTTTTGCCATTTCTTAAATGAATTTTCTGAGGTGCCACCACTTTGCAGGACTCAGCTATGCCCTGTGCACATTGGAACCATGTGGGGCAGCCCTGGATGCTCCTTGGAGAGGTTGTCCTTGCAGTCCACCCCAGTGATGAAAATGTTGCCTTGTAGACCCAATGCAGTAAGATACCAAGTCACTTTCACTGTAACGAGATCTGCAGTATCTCCAATCGGTTTCATATTATACCTCCACTTGAGCTGTGCAGTCTCCTTGAGAACTCATACTCCAGTTTTTAGAGTATGAAGTTTTTTCTGGTGGCTGACAGTAGCTAGATATGCATTCCTGAGCCTCACAGGAAGTGTGCAGTATTTGTGCTGTAACTGGATAGTCCTTCCAAGCACAGCTCAGGAGATGCAACTCAGGACTGGTCTTTGTCCAATGGAGGGCCATAAATTATGCGTTCAAAAAGATGTGAATTATGCAAAAGAGATTTAGCAATTTTCTCTTCCTTTTTATTGCTCTGACAAAGTAATTTGTTGAGATGCTTCTCTGTTTCCTGAGGAAGTCCTTGTACATTGCTAGCTCTGTGGCAAGACCGAGTGATATGGTAGCTGTGAATAAGAACATTGTATTTCATTGCAGGAAGTTGTGTTCTTATATCCTTGCATTTACTGTGTAAAATGCAAAAAGTCTTGTAGCAGCAGAAAACAGGAGTTATGGAGCTGACTGCGGACATGAGCTGTGCCTCTCCTGCCTTTTCATCACAGGAGGCTGGGAACAACTGATCCCTCCACAGGTAACAGAACTTCCTGCCCTTCTGAAGAAGGATGTACAAGGCATACAGGATCTGGAGGGGGCTGGCAAAAATGTTCAACCTGTTTTAAACCTGAAAAACACTCTGAAATTTTAGTCAGTCTCCCTAAAGGGATGGCAGTAAGGAGCTGGGAATCAGGTATTGTTTTATATATTTTATAATAAATATTTTTATATATATATATAAAAAAAATATCTGTAAGGCTGGACATGTGCTTGCTTTTCACATGATATTCAAGATAAAAACGTAAGTAAATTTATGTTTTGGGATACTGGCACATTAGATCCTGGACTTTTCAAATTAGGCATGCAGAATAAGAGGACTTCTTGTTGAAGTTCCAGTGGTATGCTCCTTCTGGTGCAGAGTTGAAGTAAAAGCACTGCTGTAACTCAGAGAGACTTCATCAACTTAGTAAATTATTATGAAACAGGAAGATACAATAGTATTGTTTGTTAAAGAAAAGCATCATAGGAAGTTATTACTCAGCAGGACTGCATTTGGCCATTCTATGATTCTAAATTGAGAGCATTCAGTGGTATGGATACCAAACATTTCTCTGCATTCTAGGTAAAACAGCAGTATCGTATCATTTCAAGGTGGGACTGTCTTTAAGAGGTCCTTAGTTGTTTAAAGAAACTGACGACTTAAAATTCAGAAAGTGTCCAATCGAGTATATGTGGAGAGTTTTAATCTAATCATTCAGTTTGAAATACACCTACATAAATACATAAATTAGAAATACTACTGCAAAAATACATGTATGTTTTTTGAAATATCCATTTAAAAAAGAAAATACTCTCAACCCCCAAAACTTTACTGTTGATGTAACTGTTGTGTGTGGGTTTTTTCCAATGAAGACATGGGGAATATGAAAATATGACCAGATTAAATAAGATGTCTTTATTTCAAATAAATATCTAGTGTTCAATTAATTAGCTCTCATGATCAGTCCATGGGATCATGATGATTCTCACTACTATTGCAAATGTAATAGAAGTGTTCACATTAAATTACACACTTTAATTCAGCTGGTCACACAAAATGCTGCTTTAATTTTTTGTTGTTGTTGACTGAAGGTTCTTTCATATGACAGAGCTCCTGCCACATCTTTCTAGAAATGCAGACTTAAAATACAGATACTCTGCTCTCCCCTCCCTCCTTTTCAATGTCAAAACTTAAAAAAAACTAAATTCAATTATTGAATTTAAAATAGGCACAGTTCAGAATTTTAATTGAAGAAAGAAGAAGAAAGTTTAACTTTGCCATGAATGCCAGACAGGAAAATATTTTCCCAACTTTAAATATGATGGGAGTGTAGAATAGAATGAAGGCTATCTTCAGTTTATTTTGATTTTGTATTGTTTACCAAACAGTTTGATAAATCATTTAAAATATATGCTGACATTTAGGAAGTACATATTCAAAGGGAGAAAGGGATTTACTTAGGTTGTATATTACTAAATTTTTATTCCTGAGCTCCAAAAAGGAGAGAAATGTAAAGAATAATGAGCAAGAGTGCTCCAAGATATAAAGAGAATGTATTCATATGCCTTTGATGCAGAGTGCTTTGGTGCACTGTATTGCTATGAAAAAATTCCAGAGTTGCATTTACAAAAGTGGGAAGATAAACAGTGATTCTGAATTGCTTGAGATCACACAGCTATGTGAGACAGCTCTGGAAATTAAGCAAAATTTTCCTAGATACAGGAATAGAGATGGATTGTGCTTGATAAAGTATCCTATGATCATGTGATTGAGGATTTCTCATACTGATTTTTAAGATAATGTCTAGTTCAAAACTTTTTTTTAATTGTCACAGTCATGAGGTAAGTCAAACCTGTAAAAAGTTTCTTACAGCTCACAAATTCAAAACATGATTTCTCCTGTTGCAAAATGAAGATATGGTTTTGTAAGTAGCAAACCAGATAATTGCCCCTAAATAAATACGTCTTAAAGTCATTCTCCTACTAGCTAAGAAATATTTGCTGTTGAAGTGCTGTGGTTTAGGGAGTTTTGTTTGTTTGTTTGTATTTTTGAATTGTTTTGAAAATCAGCACTTCAAAAATAATCTTAGGGGCCCATGTACAGTTTGCAAATGAGAGTGACAGTATGTATGTCTCTATCCTTGGTAGAGAAGCCTGAATTATAATACAGATACAATCTGTCACTTCCTTCAGTACACAGTGTTTATTTCATATCTTTAGGGGATCAAGGGTTCTGAAGTAATTGTATTATCCAAAGGGAAGCATTGTGGAAAGCTGCTTGCAAATGATGATGTTAATAGGGTTGCCCTCTGTTTTTAAAAAGCATGTGTTTACCAAAATGAAACAGAATATTATGTAGTTTCTTCCTTATAAGAATGTAACCTTGGGAGTCAGCCAACAGAGGGACAAAGAACATTTAAGAAAGGAAGAGGTAAGAGTAATAGAAAACGTAATAAATCCATTGTGTCCACTGACACTTAAAACATCAGTTTAATTTTTTTGTCTCTGATTCAGGAGCAGGATTTGCACATACATTTTTTCTTGCATGGGAACCAAGTAATTAAACTGTTAGATTTAAGTTATGGTAGACACTTCTTGTAAGATTTAACCTTTTTCATTCTGAAATCAGACTTTAACTTCATTTTGGGATAAAGAAGGAAACCCAAAAGGTTAATTTTTTACTCGAAGAAAATTCAATGAGTCAGAATCAGCACATGGGGGGAAAACAATACAGCTAGTGAATTCTGCAGCTTTCAGTTAGTGCTGAGGAAGTATGATATAAAAGAATGAGCAAACTGAGAGTACAAGATTTCCGCTCTCAGCTGGAATGTGTATTTGTGTAAGAAACAGAGATAATCACTTTCATGTCATTGAGGATAATGTTAAAGAATTGAATAGTCATTCTGTGACATGTTGAGAAAAGCAGTGCTATAATTTAAAATCTTAGGGAATTGCCTATTTCATGCTTATGTGTGAGTGCTAAGAAAGTGTGTGATCGTGACTTCCTGAAGTTTCATTTCTAAGTTAAATTGCCTTGATCCAGGTAGATCAGTCGCTGTGTCATGTCTTTTTTTGTGCTATAAATTATACTGTGTTCTAAGGTTTGTACTACCCTGATAGTCATTCTTAGGAAGAAAATGGGATTATTATAGTGGCTGACATTACCCAACATTTGGAAAATAAAAAAGAAATATGCTGTGTAGCAGTTCCACTCTGGGAAGCTGCTGGTGAATTAAAAGCAGTACTTCTTCACTAACAGATTCTTGGTTATTATGTAGCTGTTGTGCAAAAGTCTGTATTCAGTACATTCTAGTACTTGTGTGTGCCTGAAATCTGAGATGGAGATGGTGTCAATTCATTGCATTAGTAAAAATTAGTGATATTTGAAATGAAAACTTAAACTTCTTTAATACAGTAAATTTTCTTTTATTAGAAGTGTCCTTCTTGAAGTAATCTGTTCTTCATTGGAAATTATACTTGGAAACTAATTTATTGTACATAGTTTGTCTGTTTTTTTAAACTCATTTTTCAATTATGTAACTACAGCTTACCAGTCAGTTTACAATTAGTAGTAGTTTTAATTTTGTCTGAAGTACCAGTTTTTCATAATACATACTAATATTCAGGGGAAATCCCCCACATTATTAACAACTGTTATGAAACAAACCATAGAAAACTGTAAGTGGAACAATCAGCATTTGTCAAAACTAGAATTGTGGATGCTCTTCATTGAGAATGTAGCTTTTGTTAACTATGAAACTGATATCATTCTGTAACAGTGAAACAGTTTACACTAGTAAAGTATCTGCCCTATTTTATTAGATAATTCTTAATAGTAGTGGGAATAGTTTTGGTAGTGGTTTTTACATCTGGCGCTTACCATTGAGAAGTTACAATGTGAGATGCTGCTGGCACTTAAACTTTTATTCAGATTAAAAATTATGTAGAAAAAGAATGATCTAACATATTCTTACGTTTGTATTCTGAAACTTGGTGAAATTTGGTACAATTTGTCAGTGTGCAATAGACAAAGCATCAGTGCAAATTCCAGCTAGACCCAGCAGAATTATTTAATTGAATCTTCAGCATACTTTTAAAGTGTAAGTTAGTTTTATATATCTTTGCAGTACTTTAGTCAGGACTGATAGTCCTGAAGTAGTCAAAATTGAGTTGTAATAACCCACATGATGATATTCTACAGAAGGTATTTATTAAACTACTATGTAGGTCCACTAATTCTAAACCACTGCTGTTGACTTGCCTTTAGATTTTACTGATTTTGTCGTTTTGTGGTTGTTTTTTTTTCCCTAGATTGTTATGTGTAACTTACATTAACTCAAAAACTGGAAGACCTTATTCCCTTCTAGGAGGATGAAGTCTGCAGAAAAATGAGAAATATTAAAGCAAAATGACTAAACTAAATATTGAGTCCCTTATCCTTCATCTCTCATTGCTGATCTTTATGATAACAGGGATACCAGAAAGTGACAAAAAAATTGCCAGTCTGATCACTGACTGGAAAAATAATTTGACTTTAGGAAATGCAAATACTCATCACTGAGAACATAATGGTGAATCTATTTTAGAATAAATATTTCACTAACTCTTTCCTTCAGAGTGTTGTCATGTTCTTTCTTGATTGAACAAAGAGCTCTGAACAATTACTACTTAAGCAGGGTGAATTGATTATAGAACAGAATATCCCATGTTAAAATGCAAGCAGCATTAGGACTGTAAATTAATTAATCATTAGTTATCTATAGAGAATCTCAGTATGCTTAATGTCCTTTACAAATTCTGCAGTAGACGAGAGACATTTCTTGATAATGTTTTGAAACATAATTTATTACATAAACCTTTGTGTAAACAAAGGTGTAAGGATTTTTTTAGAAGCAGTCATCAATCATTCTAGCAGAATGTAAGATATGTCACTAGCTTTTTTCATTATAAATTTAAGAACAGTGATAGTGAAAAGTATTACTTATGTAGAAACATATGATCCAATAGTGGTAGCTCAGGTGGGAAGATCTTAGGGCATAGGTATTCTTGACAAATTAGAGGACTGGGCAATCATCAGCTCTGTGAAGTTTAACAAGGACAAATGCTGGGTTCTGCTCCTTGGACAGGGTAACCATGGCTGTGTGTATAAACTGGGGAATGAGATGCTGGAGAGCAGTGCCGTGGGAAGGCACCTGGGAGTCCTGGCTGACGGCAAGTTGAACATGAATAATCAGTGCCTTGGCAGCCCGGAGGGCCAACCATGTCCTGCCCCAGCATCATCAGCTGGGCAAGGGATGGGATAGTCCCGCTCTGCTCTGCACTGGCGCTTGCCTCATCTCGAGTGCTGGGGGCAGTTTTAGGCACTGCAATATGAAAAAGGCATTAAGCTATTAGAAAGTGTCCGAAGGAGGGCCACAAGGATGATGAAAGATCTGGAGGGGAAGGAATATGAGGAGGAGCTGAGGTCACTTGGTCTGACTGAGAGAGACCTCATCAGACTTCACTAGAGCTTCCTCATGAGGCGAAGAGGAGGAGCAGACAGTGATCTCTCCTCTATGGTGCCCAGTGACAGGACTCTAGTAAATGGCATGAAGTTGAATCAGAGAAGGTTTAGGTTGGATATCAGGCAAAAGTTTTTGACCCACAGAGTGGTTGTACACTTGAACAGGCTTTGCAGAGTTCTCACAGCACCAAGCCTGACAGAGTTCAAGAAATGTTTGGACAATTCTCTCAGGCCCATGCTGTGATTCTTGGGGTGTCCTGTGCAGGCGCAGGAGTTGGACTCGATGATCTTGATGGGTCCCTTCCAAGTCAGCATATTATGTGATCCTATGATTCTATTCCCTAAAATCTCTAAAATTCAGAGTGAAAACTTTAACTTAAAATTCTTCTTTGATGCTATAACTGAAGTATAAAGGCCCATAAAATTGCTGTTGGGCTTATCCATACTGAATTTGTTAGCTGACTTTTTTTTTTTTAGCTAAGTTAGAATAAAAGATGGGAAAAATTATTTTCTGTATAATTCATTTATTCCTTCCAAGAAAATGTGAAGACACTACAAACTAATTTGACCTAAAAAGTCATTACATTTTCTATGCCAACCCCCACATTCTCCTTTCCCTGCATGAAAACTCTGCAAGGTGATCTGTGGGCTGATTAGAGAGATGCATCTTACATTTTGCATTAAGAAAAGATAAGAACGGTTAAATAATGCAAAGGAGGGGCAAAAAGAGCAAGTAATGTCAATGGAATGACTTGCCGTCTCCAAACAGCACATCAATGCCCAGCTTGTGTCTGAGTATTGGCTACTTCGGAAAGACTATTATTTTTACTGCTGAGCATGTCATTATATGGAATATGGAGTTTGCATTTGTTCAGCTGGGGTCAGCTGTCCTGGCTGCATCTCCTCCTAGGCTCTTGCTCACTCTTTGCCTGCTTGCTGCAGGGACAGAGAGAACATTGACTGTGCAAGCCCTGTTCAATAACCAAAACACTAGTGTATTATCAACACTGCTTTGGTCACAAATGGAGAGTGCAGCACCATACTTGCTGCTACGAGGAAATTTATCGCAGCCAGGGACAGTGCAAGTATACAGACTCTAATGCATAACTCAGTTACTATGGTGCAAGTCATTATTAGGCAATCTCTGCTTGCTTAGCTGCCAGCTCCTCTTTTCTGTACTTAGAGAGCTTTATTAGATCTCTAACAGGCTTTCAAGTACAGTTCTGTTATGCAAAGTAAGGTATGGTTCCTTTAGGGTTCACTGAGAGAACTTCCTTAAAAAATATGCCCAGGTGCCTTGTGTTTGCCCCAAGACTTCAGCAGTGCAGAGGCGGGCGGTGAAGGAGACACAGCTTCTGCTGTTGTGCCTTGGAGAGGTATTATGAACAAGGAAACTGTGTCATCAACAGAGACAGCTGTAAGTGCTCTTAACGTCACTGATGCAGTGGAAGGGCTGGAGTGACTGTCATGAGCCATTATGGCAGGGAGCTGAAGCTGCCATGGTAGTTAATATGCAGACCCTGGATATGCAATCACAATCTGACACTGTCCAGGTCTGAAGATTGAAGGGATTTTAGATGCTAAAGCCAGTGTTATGTTCTTACCTTTCGGTTTTGTTTATTTTGTTTTTTGATTAGACCTGGATGATGTTTTAAAATAAACAAATATTGCCTCCTCTTAATTCCTATCACATGTGTGAATTTCCATTTTTATGTCTAAATTATTTACATAATTTCTTGAAACAAGCCTAAAATCTTATCAAGTGTTGCAAGTGTATGACTGTAAGTTCAAAGCACAAATGCAGTGCAATATAGATATCAAGATATGTTTTCAGTTTTTGAGGAGCTCTGATTCATTTTAAATTACCTTGGTTTGATTTTGCTATCCATCTGCTAAACTTGCAAATCTGTGAGAGTTACTTTTCCCTGGTGAAGACTAATTACCTTCCCTACTCTCTTGCATGTTTTCACCCTCCAGAACAACAAGATTGGAAAACAGATAAAACTTGTTTAGGTAAAAAAAAAATTAAATTGACTGAAAGAAAAAAAAAAAGAGCCCTCTAGTGAGGAGTGTCTAAAAGATGTTTTAAGGGCAATTAAAACTTCTCTGGAAAGAAAAGCCAGCATGATAATTTCCTTCTCTATTTGAGATGAAGAAAGACATGTTGCTTTCAAGATTAATCAGTGAACAGATTCTATCTTTTAAAATAATAGTAATAATAATCATCATCATCATAATCTTCTTCTTCATCATCATCTTATTTATTTATTTATTTATTTTTCTAATGTCATTGATACATAGAAGGCTTTGGGTTGGAAGGGACCTTAATGATTATCTTGTTCCAACAGCGTCAGCATTTTGTCCCTTATATCCTCTTTCATACAGTAAATAATCTAGAGAAACAGCAATAAATGGTGGTGTATACAGTAGAGTTGATTTGCGCTATTGTTAGTCCCAGCTAAATTTTTGTAAACAGCCGAAACCAAATATAAACCAAAAGAGAACAGTAATCTAGATAACAAATGGAAACTAAACTGTCTTGTGTAATTTCTTTAGAGGGATAAAGAGGATTTATAGCTAAGAAAATGTAAATTTGATTTTCAGTTACTTAAAGGCCTTAGTATTTAGAAGTTATTAAGGGCAAGAGGAGGAAGGAAAAAGAAAAAACCCAAAAACCTGAAAGAAAACTCCTAACTCCTGAATCCCCAAATCCAGTTCTTTCATTCTTTTGTGACGCCTTTTGCCAAATAGAAATCCAGTATTGCAACATCACTGGAATCGTCATAGATACATATGAAAAAAGATTTGACCTTTTCCACATAATCAAAATGATGGAGAAGATCAGTATTTCAGCCTAAAAACTCATTTGAGTATTCTCATTGTTACACTCAAAATTAGCACTGTGTTCTCCAGTTGTGATCTTCTGAACACGGTTAAGCCATGCTTGGTTGTGTAGTTGCCCCAAGTACTTGCTTGGCGAATGCTGCCTTTGGGTTCTTGCAAACGGTATATGTCATGAAGCGAAGCTTCAATTATTTGCTGACCGTGTTCTACAGCTCTTCAACAGCTCAAAGGTTCCGTGCAAAATCTTCCTGTTAGAAGGTGATGTGCTTAGGTCTGAACAGCAGGCCTCAGCCAGAGCTGGCTTGCAAGATGAACACTGGGCACGATGTGACTGACACCAGCAGTATTCAGCTAAAAACAGATGACCGAGACAGCTAGCTTATGCTAGCTGTTTAACACCAAACTGGCTGCTTTAGAAACTTTTACATTACCTTGTGTATTTCCCTGCAAGAAATGTATCATTTGAAGAAATTTTCTCACATGGCATGAATAGAGGCTTGTTTGTAGGATATTTTAGGAGAAACCCTCCCAGCCGAAGCCTGGGCTCTGGCAAGCCCTGGCCCCTGCTGGTCAGGAAGTGTGCTATCAGATCAAGATGCTTCTGTGCTAAAAATATGATCATGTCACTTTGACTGGCTGATTTGGGCCTATAAAAGCTGGACCTACTTTCATGGTGAATATGGAGACCTCACCTATGGGTGGATGTACCATGTAGGATTTTCCCAATTGCTGGGAGGGGTTCTCAAGGTCCTCACTGAGAAAACAGGGTTCCCCAGTGACTGAGGACTCTGGATGATGGTATTTAGGCAATTGGTGATGCGTCTTTCTCAATCACTATCTTTTCACTCATATGGTAATGATTAGGTGCATTACCTTGCTTATTTTTGCTTGTTGTTAAAGCCAAATGCACGGTTTTAGGGGATGTATCATTTTCCTTTTGTGTTGCCTTAATATTTGTATTAAAATAAGACTATTCTTTCCACTGTTGTCTGTGTCCTTTAAATTCCCCTGAGAATTTGGAGAAGACAATGACAGCCGAAGTTGAGTGAGGAAAGATTTACTCTAGCTGTTTGTTGTACTGTCCCTCACACTTCTTGTTCTTCCATGTAATAACTATCCCTGTTTTGCTTTGGCAAAACTGAACCTCAGATATGCCTGTCCCATAACAAGTATTAACAATGCACTCTTAAGTTAGCATATCTTCTGTGACAATGAAAACAGATGCTGAGACAGCCCTGTTCTGAACATGGATTAGTATGAGATGACTAGATGTGAAGTAACTTCCTTACTAGTATTAAGATGCAAAGTCTTAACTTGTTGCTATACCCAAGACTTTAAGTTCAAGTGCCAAAATTCTGTAAACTTGTACCAACAGGACCAAGCAGGTATCTTTTTAATTTCCTCCTTTTTATCCTGAAATAACATATTAATATTATTGATAATAAAAATAATATTCCAGGAGCATCACATTTATCTTTTCCACAGTAACTGCTTACACAGGACTGGACTAAAAACTTGGAAATATTAGTACTTAAAACTACGCACTGAGGGATTTTGGCTCCCTCTAGTGGAAAAAGGCGTCAATATTACAGTGGCACATAAGCTCACTGGTTCAGTTACGGAAGAAAAAATCATTCCAGGGTGTTTAACTAATTCATTGCAGTGTCTCAATGTGCTACACAAGCCAATCAATGCGGGACTTGGCTGACATAAAGTGTTAGAACTGGATGATCATTGTTAACCTAAAAAATGTCTCATTCTTCGGAAACTCCTATTTACTTAGGGTTTTAAAAAAAATTTATTTCTGTACAGGTGTATGGAAGGAAAAGCTTCTTAAGATTGACAGTTGTTGGTGTGGGGGTTTTGGATTTTTGTTTGTTAATTTTGTTTTTTAAAAAAATTTAACAGCTATTCCTTTTGCAGTAAAATACTTGTGAATATGCAAATTAATAAAAAGAATAAAAAGAAAAGGACAGTTAGATGGACTGTGGAAAAGAAGGCAGAACTAAAAAGAGCAGATCTGCTTCTGAATAGGAGTGGACTCTATTCTGTTTCTAGCTGCCTTAAACCAACTTTTTTTTCTTTTCTTCTTCCTTTTTCTTTAAGACAATAATAGAAAAGCCAATTGAGGAAAGAAAATGAAGGAATATAGCAAAATAACATGTCTAAAAAGAGAAGAGTAACATTGTCAAAGGAACAAGATGATGACTATTGTTGCGAAATATTCAGCTGAAGAACAGCTTTCAGATCTCAAGCTCTGTTGGTATGGTTGAAACTATTTATTTCTCCTAGGCAAAGCAGCTTTCCTTAAAGTGATTATAACAAATGACAGAGGCACAAGACAGTACTGTTAATGTTGTTTGAGCAGGAGAAGTCTATTCATTTTCATAATTAGTCAAGATTTTTTAAAATGTCTGTTTCTTTGTTTTTTCCCTTCAAGTCAAGCCATGAAAAGGAAAATGTCACTTCCAGTTTTTTGCAAAGATATAAAAAATATTAGGCTGTTGGGTTTTCTGTTCTTTCCCCTCCGACCTATTCAGAATTTAATAAATGAACATGTTAAGCAAACTTCATTTTTCACAAGAAAGCTTTATTTTCAAACACAATTATTAGCCATCTCTAATACATTTTTCATTGTATTATTCAGTAGCACAGAGTTTAAAGTCAACAGAAGAAGGGTGAGAAGAAGGACTAAAAACATTGCTGGTCTGAATGTTCTTTTTATTTCCTTTAGATGCATCTCAAGTAAATCCAGTTCTTTACTGTTAATTGTCCCAAAGCCATATATCAATTCCAACAGATGATTATTTGAAGGATAAGAAGTGCATGATAATTTTCTTGGTAGGTGCTCTATTTTTTCTTTAGTGGTGAAGTTATGGGAATTTGTGTGTATTATCCAGGTAAATTGCTGTTTCATTTGGACTCCTTTGTATCATAGGTATGTAATCTGTGTAATAAACTACCTTGAATTTGAGCACGTAACTGTTTAGAGGACACAAGGGAGAAAGGAGAAGGAAGTAAATACTGGTATAAAAGTCCACAAAAACATGTATCAAGGAGAAAAGCTCAGATCCTCCTATGTGGATTTATAGGCTTTGTAGAGCACATGGGATTGCTTCCAGGAAAGTCTGGTTCTTTGGCTTTCTTTTTTTTGTTTTATTTTGGTTTTTTTTTTTTTT
>VZRM01004005.1:0-19017 GCA_013397955.1 Grantiella picta
GTAAAGCGCGTTTACGCTCCGGAGAAGGTTCCCTGCTCTCCGGCTATGCGCAGAAAGTGAGCTAAGCCGCGTCGAAGCAAACTTCTGCACTGTTCCGTAGGAACTTAACCCAAGTGCACCAGAAAGCTGTTTTTCAGCCAGAATGTGCTCAGAATGCTTGCTTCTGCTTCGGAAAGCACTTGCACAGAGGGACATAAGGTGCAGTTGATTGTGCTCTATCCACTGCAGCACTGCAGCTTGTCTGGTCTCTCTTACCTGAATTCCAGAAGGATTTGCTCCTCCTGAAGTCTGTCTCCTTTTAAGTCTACTTGAAACTTCAATTTAGATGTAACACTGGACCACCTATTGAAGGGAAGCCTGAGGTTTGCTTACCACAATTAGTTTCACAGAAATAAAGTTACAAGGACCAAGATACATGGCTTTTTTCAGTAGCTATTTCTTCTGTACTTCCACTTCAAAAATAGCAGAGGATGGAAGTGTACAGATAAAAAAGAAATCTGCTGAAAGCTCTACTGAGTATCAGAGGGAATATCAAAGAGTTTGAAAGGTGACGTTTTCTATGTTTTTTACGGTTTATATTTAGTTTATGTCTCCATGACTAAAGAAGATCATTTAGTAAGTTCAGCATGAGAGATTATCTTTCAGCATTTTAGCTGATTTAGTTAACATGATTTAAGAACAGATATTATTTTCTTCTACAGCATACCCTGGAATATATAAACCCAGAAATAATGGTGGGGGAGGGAGGGAAACATTGATGTTGGGAGACACTAATGGTTGTTCATTTCAAATTCTTAAGCAAAATGCTAAGGGTGTAGAATTTTTTTGAAATTCCTTGCTGATCTATATGGAACATGGGGTGCTGAAATTACACTGGTATGTTAAAAAAATCAAGACAATAATTGCTTTTAAACAGTTGTGTTGAAACCCTTATTATTTGTTGTAATAGCCCATTTTCTTGTCTCTCATGCAGTCATGGTTTTATTAGCTCTTCCGTAAAAAAGAATCATCCAGTCCAGCAGGATCTGAATCCCTAATGATAGACAGGATGGAAGGAAAATCCTAAATGCCCTTAATATATCAGGCAGCCTAACTTTAGTCCAGCCTTGGAGAGCATCACAAATGTAAATAAAGAATTAAAAGAATTGCAGAAGGATCTTTGCTCTGAAAAGCCAACATCCTTTTCTTCATAGAATAACTCTTATATATGCAGCTTTATTTTTTTCCAAAGCCTAATATAATGAATGCAACATGTGCTTTTGTTGATAATCTCCAGTCAGCACCATATTTTTTTCTGTGGTGTCAGGTGAAGGAAATTTTCTGGGTCAGATATTTGCATGTTGGCTGACAACTAAGCTATTGTTGCCTTTCAGCTGGTAGAAATATGATGCAGAGTCAGTTAAAAAGGGGTAAAAGGGTTTTACCTCGGTATTTTAATAGGATCCTAGGTGTACAGCTATTCAAAAGTGGAACATACTGAGATGCACCCCCCATATAACAAGAATACAATTTTATGGACCTTGCAAATTTGCATATCTACCTAAAATTCCCCAATAAGAAAGTTAATAAATCAAGTAATTGGCCCCCTATTCTAATTACACCCCCTAAGTGAGGCTAGAGTCCCATTCATAAAAGATGTTCCAGAGAAAAGGCTTCAGCCAAGGTTGAAGCCTCTGGTTTTGAGATAGTACAGAGCTCTCTGGCCTCCTGCTGTGAATATTTGGTCTTTCTGCCTTGCAGGACCCCAAACTAAGCTAAAATACCAGACTGCAAAAATTACAAGCATGTGGGGCTAAAGATACGAAGGGTGTATAAAGGGTACAAAAAGTTGGAAAAGGGTATAAAAATGTATAAAAAGGTATACAAGAAAGAAAAGCAAAAAAAAATCATGCATCGCTATCAATTAATTAAAGAGACATTTCCATATAATTTGTGACAAAATATTACAAGCAAGAGGAGTGTTGGCAGGAAGCTACCATTTTGTAATTCATCATGTTCCTGGCTTTCCTCCTGCTCGATATGTATCGTTCTGCAAGTAGCTGCTATTATGTTGTTACTGAAGCACTTTTCACACGTGGTCTGATCTTGGTGTTTGCTTTCAGCAGCAACCATTGCACTTCTGTATTTTCTGCATTGTTTCAGAAGGCAGAAGACTGCAGATTTACATGCTTTGATCTGTTACACAAAGCAGGTACATTCAGCAGGAAAAAAGTCAACAGAAAAGACTGTCTGTAACTCTCATGTAGATAAAAGGATAGATAAATTCTTCTACTGTAATTATAGCAGTATTCAAGGATGAGAAGTCTCCACAGAAACCTTACAGTTATTTGGCACACATAAAACTCCAAGTATCCTATAAAACTAGTTTACATTTTTAATATTCTGACAGACAGGGGAAAAGACATATAAAGGTGTGTTTTGGTATATATCAAAACATGGGTGTGTCCATAAACAACCAGAACAAATCTGAGGACTTAGTTGCTAGGATCTTTTTTTATCAATCTTTGCATGTGTGAAACTTTTATTCATGAGAGTGCTGTTTAGCACTTACATGAGGAATCCGAGGTCAGCACGTCCTTGCATGAGGAGCCTCCTCATTCTTATTAACTGCATCTTGGATTATCACTGCACAGGGAGAATAGCTGTTGTTGGGCCCTGTCATACGCTATAGCAGGGAACATATCTGCTGGGACAGAAAATTTACCAGAAGTGAGTCAGAGCAGAAAACAAAAGATACCCACTTCCCTAGTTTTTACTAGCAGCATTTTGGTTCTTTCTTATTTTCATACAGTCTTCTGTTCATACTGTAAGCCTCATATCAGTTTAGGGCAAACTGTCATAAGCTGCACTAAACTCCAAATTCATGAACTCACAGCCAAATCTGACATTGGAGAAGATCACATTTTTTTGTGGAGACAAGTCATGCCTCACAAATCTGCATGAGTCCTCTCTGGAGCGGATTGAGTGGACTGAGCATACACATAGGAATCACAGGCTCATGGTCTACTCCACTTTGAGAAGGCTTTCAGCAAGATTTCCTCCTCTTCCTCAAGTAGGAAGATCTTTAAGAGGCTCACTTGCTACAGACTAAAAGAAGAAAGTCCTCTCATGGATTAATACTTCACTACAAGGCAGGAAACAAAAGGCAGGAAGAAATGACATTTTTTCAAAAAGGGACGGGTTGCAGAAATTGGTGCCAGGACCTATGCTGTCAAACCTATTCCTAAACAAACTAAAAATGAGTAGAGAGAGCATTGTCAATGTGTAGATGATACAAACTCTTTCAGGACAATGGTCAAAAGAAAAGAAAAAAGTCAACTATGACAAGCTGCAGAAGTTCTTAGAAGAATGATGGGCGAATAAAATGGCATGTGAAATTCACTGTGAGGTGATTCACAGGAGGAAAACCAACCCTTGCTTTGCATATAGAATGATGGGCTCTGAACTAGAAATTACTATTCAGAAAAGAGATCTTGGAATGATAGTAAATAGTTCTGTGAAATGTCAGCTCGAAGCTCAGCAGTGGTCAAAAAAGCAAATAGAACAGAGCAAAAGCACAACCATCGCTAGGCTTCGGTATAGATTGAGATGGTAGCTGCATACTCAGTAGGATACATAACCTTCATCCCCCCCAAAATCAAGAGAATTCAGAAGTGTTAGAAAAAGTGCAGCACAGATGGTTAAGGTGTGGGGCTTCTGTAAAAGAAGAGAGTAAGCTGAGTAGAAGACTTGAGAAGCCTGTAAGATAAATGATTTTTATGATATCTATAAAGCCATGATAATGCAGGATGATTATTCACTGCCTCCCAGTATAAGGACAAAGGGACATCAAGTGAATCATAAAAGCAAAAGGCTCAAAGCAAACAGGAGTCACTTTCTTGTATAATTCCTAGCTCAGGATCCCTTGCTGCTGGAGGCTGTGCGTGCCAGAAACTTTCTCAGGGATTCAAAAACAAAATCAGACACATTCATAAAAGAGGGGTCCTTTTGGGTTATGAACTAAGTAAGTGTGAGACTCAAACTGAAGAAGCTTTGCAGTATGGTTTTGTTTTTTCCAAAAAAAACATGCAGTGCACCCCTTCATAATCACCCACAGAGACTTGGTACTAAAGCAGACAATCCCCCCAACCTGGACCACACATTCTTATGTTGAACCATTTGAACTGGACTAGTAAACATTCAGCATGTATTCCTCTGGAAAATAAAGATCTATGATTCCTATACAGACACTTAAGCCATCACAGTTTTGTATATGCTTGCTCTTAAAAGGTATCAGCCTTTCCTCAAGAGTCTTAATCTTTGAACTACGAACCTAGCCCATTTCCTTCCTGACTATTGAAGGGTACGCCTGAGCTCCTGGTGTAATTCTTGATCAAAACAATGGAAGAACTTCTTTCAACTCCAAATTCTCAACGGGTCAGATATGAGTGAAGAAGCCAGTCCTCCATCCATTGCCTCTAACCAGCTGCTGTCAATGTTGTACACACCATTCCATGGAAACTCTTTGGAAAATATAGTCAAAAGCCAGCTACAAATATACTCCTTGTATTGCCCTAATGTATCTCAGACATGGCACAATCTAGATTTGGACCAGAAGAGGGACTAAAAACTCTTTAAAAACATGAATGTATGCTTTCCTGATGATGACAGAGGGTAATTTTCCTTGTTCTGAGCTTTTCTGTGGAAATTCACACTCTTGGTCACGCAGCGATCAAATAATAGGTGTCCAAAGGTGAGCTCTTCAATATGGAAATGTACTGACCACATAGCGGGGATGCCAAGCTGCATTCTGCAGTTATGGATTGCTACAAGGATCATTTCTTTCTCTCTCTCTCTCCGTCCAGTATCTGTATGAAGCCATGGTATGGAACCAGCACGATAGAGTGCAAAAAACATTTATTATTTCTCAACCTCATAGCCAATTTGAAGAGTATGGACTGAATGGGTGGACTACAAAATAGATGAAAAGCTGAAAAGAGCATTGGGCTCAACTAACAGTACTCAGTGGTTCAAAATCTGGCATTGTCAGCATTCCTAAGGAGGGAGCCCAACTGTTCTACATCTCCAACTGGGACCTGGGCAATGTGACAGAATTCAACTTTGTATGTAACACCAAATCAAAGGTGAATGGTTGGCGGGGCAGAGGGGAGAGCTGCATGCAGAGAGACCTCAGCAGCTGGAGAAGCTGGCTGAAATGACCCTCCTGATGTTCAACGAAGACAAATGCTGCCTTTCATCTGGGATTGAACAATCTTCTGTGAAGGAGCACAGGCTCAGAACTGACTGCTCAGGAGGCAGATTTGCAGAAAAGGAGCTGGGGCTGCTGGTGGCCAACAGTTTGAACATGACCAGTAGTACATCCTTGCAGCAATGGAGCCTAGTTATTAAACTTGCAATCAACAGTTCAAGGAAACTGATGATTTTCCTATTTGCAGCTCTTTCAAGATACCAGCTGTCAAGAGAAATATCAAAACACTTGAGCAAGTCTTGAGACAGATCACTAAGGACACCAAGGGGTTGGTGGATCAGATGTGCAAGGAAAGGCTGAGGAAACTCTGTTCATACTAGAGAAGAAACGGCTTTAGGGTGGCCAGGGCACCAATGGCCTTCTTTGGCTCTCTCCTGGAATTTATAGAAGAGACAGACTCAGGATCATCAGAAGAAAAAGGAGGCAATGCTCACAAGTCACAACAAGGAAAATTCCAACCATAAGCTAAAAAGATCACAATTACGGTGTTTACACACTGGCTCAGGTTGCCCAGTGAATCTGCAGAACCTCCATGTCTGGAAATATTTGAAACGTGACTCTACAAAGACTGACCAGCCTAACATGAAGAAGAGGAACCTGCAGGGCCACTAGATTGTGACTTTCCTCTGAAAGGAGCATTCAAGAAAAATGGAGAGGTACTGTTTATCAGGGCATGTAGTGACAGGACAAGGGGGAATGGCTTCCAACTGAAAGAGAGTAGATTTAGATTAGATATTAGGAAGAAATCCTTTCTTATCAAGATGGTGAAGAATTGGTACAGGGTGCCCAGAGAAGCTGTGGGTGCCCCATATCTGGAGGTGTTCAAGGCCAGCTTGGATGTGGCTTAGACCAACCTGGTCTAGTGGGGCAGGCGGGGGGGGCGGGTGGGTTGGAACTGGATGATCTTTAAAGTCCCTTTCAACCAAAGCCATTCTGTGATTCTGTGATTCTCATATCTGACTTTGAAACTATCACTGCTTGAAGCAGGATTTTGAATTGGACTTACAGTACCTGGCTGTACTGGGATGAAAAGGGATGCTGGGCATTTCTTTAACATATTCAAAGAGAAGTGGGTGCACCTGCTCACATTCACATACTGAACAAGTTCCTGTGGAGCTGCTTATGGAAGGACTGTCTCCTCATGATCTCTCTTGATGTCTACAAAGCTCCACAGAACACAAATACCTCACAACTGGCACATCCTCTGATTCTCTGCAGCCCAATTTGTACTGCAGGGAGGAAAATTTCTATATGGCTGATGGCCTTTTAAAGGTATAAGGGGAATTTTTTACTCAGCTGTGGAACAGTAGCTGGAACACTATTTGGAGAGAGACAGGAAAAGTGTTCCTTTAATACTTTATTTTCTATGCAATCATTTTCATGTAGTTACTCTGGTAGGTAAAAATACCTTATTTTGCCCTTTTTCTTGTTTTGGGTTTCTTTTATTTACTATTCTTTTGTGTTTGGGTAGAAACCAACAATACTTACCTTTTATTTAGTCAGGAGACTAGGAAAGTTCCATCTTGCATAAATACATATTTATTGAAACATAATAGAGCAAAATTACTCCCACTGCAGCTATTAGTCTATCAGCTAAGTATGTAATAAGGCTTGTTTAAAGCATATTAGATACTCAGCAGACCAGACTTACAATACAGAAGTTACTCTAGTCTGTCTGGTAAATAGGCAATGATACCTTTTATTCAAATTTTTATTTACCATTGAAGAGAATCATTGAAGTTCCTTAAATTTTCTACAGATACTATTCTTGTTCATCTTTGTATGTAACAACATTTCCTTTATTCAACTGAACGTATAATTTGACTCATTAGTGGGGTGTACATAAACAAATATCCATCATGGCATAAAAGTCTTAGTCATAAAAAAAATTGCATCTAGTGTACATCACTTACCTTCTGCCTGTTGCTGCCACTCTTGGGATCACTTCAAACTTCCCAAATCCCTGCCATGAAGCCTATATCAGCATTCTGACAGTTATAAAAATTGCCACAAAACCAATTTGCCTTAATGAGAATGATATATAAGTATATGGTATTTCCATCCTGACGAATGACAAGATTAATATAGAATAGCAATATGACTCACATAGCTCAAAGTAATTGGATGTGAAAGATTTACACTGTAGGAAAAAAATATCTCAACTCTTCCATTTGCTTTTAGGGCCATTTAATGGAATAATTTATGAATTCAATTCCTTCTTATTCAGCAAATATTTGCACATGTTTTCTACCTTTGAAGTAAACCAACAACTGGCACAGGCTGCCCAGAGAAGCCATGGCTGCCCCACTCCTGGAAGTTTTCAAGACCAGGCTGGACAAGTCTTGGAGAAACCTGGTCTAGTGGAGGGTATCCCCACCCCTGGCAAGGGAGGTGGAGCAATATGGTCTTTAAGATTCCTTCCAACTCAAAGCATTCTGGATTCTGTGATTAAAGATGGGTTTAAAAGCCCTGCTTAGCATGTTCATAGTCTATATCAATTTTGAAAACATCAACACTAACAAGCGATCTCTTCTGAAGAGATTTCTGAAATGTTTTCATTATAATTTTGCATGCTGTGCGTGCAATTTAAAAATTCCTTAAAAAGCAACTGAAATAGTATCATTTTCTATAAAATATCCAGGACTACCATGTAAATGGATCAGTCCAGGCACAGTGATCTGCAAAAGTAAGCAAACTGGTAAAAGTTCTAACTTGTAGGTTTTGATCCAGAAATGCTTCTACGCACAAGCTTAACTTTACCACACAACTATTCCCATACTAAATGATGTGATGAAACAATTAATAGAAATATAAAAAATTCGTTTTTTCATATTTTTAGTTTTGTACAGAAGAGTAAGCCCAAACTGATAAATGCCCACTTCATCATATCCTGGATACCTGTAAATGGCTTACAACAATTAGTCAAGTTGTTTACTGTCAGAAGGAAGAAATGCAGTTATTTCTGACAAACAAGTAAAATATAATTCTAATAGTGCCCTCTCTCAGCATAAACAACTGCATTTTTTGCAGTTTTTTAACAAATTTTTTGTGGAACACAGAATTTAGACAAGAAGCATTTTTGAAACTAGGAGGATGATGGTGGTGGCCTTTGTTGTAGAATTTGAAGAAGAGACTGAGCAGGAAACCCTGGCCTCAAAGAAGGCAATAACAAAGCAGCTCTTGTAGGAAACAGATCTTTTAAATATGAGAATATTAAAATTTGTAAAATGACCTCAGTTCTGGAAAACGTGAATGATGCTGATTATCTTTCTTCCTCCAAATAACAAACAGCCTGGGATACATTCAGGTATGTTCCGGTCTTCAGATGTGGATGGTACCATGAACTATGCATTCATGTGTGAAGCATATTAGTAAAGACTTCTTTTATCCTGGTATAATAATGGAAAAAAGAAGTAGAGAAAAGTTTAAAAAGCTTTTTCCCTGCATTCTCTGGTGGCAAGAGATTAAGATTTTTCTTCAGTGAATTTTGGTTATGATATCTTTTACTATAGTGCAATTTTATTAGCAATCTTTGTATTATTATAAAAAAATCTATCTTTTACCATCATTGACAAAACAAAAAGTGTTTTACATTTAAAATTATTACTTTTTGATGTAGTATTCCTGTGGAACTTAAATCTTAATACAACTATAGATGATATAAACTCCCTTCTGTTGCTGCTTCTGTTGATGGTATTCAATGTAATTCACAAAATAATAGTGAATTAAACTCTGTGTGGGTAGCTGTTATTGTACAGTTTAATTTATGGTTTTATAAACAAGGAATACAAAAGTTAGGAAGCTCACAAAGGAAATCCTTGCCACTTCCATGAATAACTCCAATTCTTTTCTTCCATCTCTCTGTTATGGTTATTCTTTCTGTTTCTCATTGTGGCTTCCAAAAAAAAAATTGGGATTTGATCCTGTGGTTCAATACGCTCCCAGTTTATGAGTTTGCATTTATATTTTCATGAAATTTGCCTCTTCTACAAGCTTTGTGCATAAACATGATGAATCAAATTCGTGTTTGCTGCAGACTGGTGTAACTGCTCAAACTCCAGTGTCTCGAAAGCAGTTGGCAACAGCAGAGGCTCTAGTCATGAATTCCAAATATAAACAGCATATTTCAAATATCATCCATTAATTTTGTGGTTTTTAAAAATCTGAATGCTAAAGCAGGATTTATCTGCTCCTCAAAACCACTGATTTTTATGGGTATTTTTATGGTTTGTTTGTTTGATTGATTGGTTTTTAATTTTTATTATCCCAAGAGCCATCAGGCCTTGTAAGAATGCCTCTGTCAAGCAGGAGTTAGACTATCACTGTTTCCTGAAGGGGTCACTCCTTTACTGCTTGTCATACAGACACAGTATTTACCAAGGGTACAGCCTTTAGGAAGGAAAAACAGTATTTCTTTTGTCAGTTAAGGTAATGAACACACGTGCATTATATCTGCCAATTTATTTTTTAATGTTTTAGTAAAACTGGTTGTGGCTAACTAGTGTAACGCAGTGGTTAAAATGAAGTAGTCAGCTTTTTATATATGTAGAAATATTTTCTGTTCTGAATAGAGAAAATAGCAGTCATTGTCCGCAAACCTGAATTTTCATTGACAATCACTTTATTGTAACTAATGACATGTAAATTTATGCATAGGCTCTGAAGTATATTTGAGATTATTTTTATTCATGTCTACCTTTTTTTAAATCAGCATTGCATTACCAGCTGGGTATACAACCAAAATTAAGAGACTTTTGGAGATATTCAGGAGAAGAATAAATTAATCTTTTGTAGCTTCAGTTTTCCAGCTGATTTCCTTGAAGTGAGCCTCACGGAATCACAGAATCACATAATCAACTACATTGGAAAAGCCCTTTGAGATCATTGAGTCCAACCTATGACCTAACACTACCTTGCCAACTAGCCCATGCACATCCAGTCCTTTCTTAAAACCTCCATGGATGGTGACTCCACCACCTCCCTAGGGAGCCCATTCCAATGCCCAGTCACTCCTTCTGTGAAAACTTCTTCCTAATGTCCAGCATAAACCTCCCCTGGTGCAGCTTAAGACTGTGTCCTGTCACTGGTTGCTTGGGGCAAGAGACCCCCACCTGGCTACAACCTCCTTTCAGCTAGTGATAGAAAGTGATAAGGTCTCCCCTGAGCCTCCTTTTCTCCAGGATAAACAACCCCAGCTCCCTCAGTTCTCATACGACTTCTTCTCCAGACCCTTCACCAGCCTTGTTGCTCTTCTCTGGACATGCTTCAGCATCTCAACATCCTTCCTAAATTAAGGGGCCCAGAACTGGACACAGCACTCAAGGTGCAGCCTCACCAGTGCTGAGTACAGGGGAAGAATCACTTCCCTAGTGCTGCTGGCCACACTATTCTTGATACAGGCCAGGATGCCACTGGCTTTTTTAGCTACATGGGCACACTGCTGGCTTATGTTCACCCATCAGTGCCATCAATTAGCACCCCCAGGTCCCTTTCTGCCTGACCACTGTCCAGCCACTCTGTCCCCAACCTGTAATGCTGCAGGGGGTTGTTGTGACCAAAATTCAGGACCCAGCACTTAGGCCTGTTGTACCTCATATCGTTGGATTGGCCGCCCATCTATTCAGCCTATCCAGGGCCCTCTGCAGAGCCCTACTACCCTCCAGCAGATCGACACTTGCATCCAACTTGGTGTCATCTGCAAATTTGCTAATGGTAGACTCATTGGTCAACAGTCAGTTACAATAATTACCTGAACACTGTAAACAGGTGAATGGAATTTTAAATTCATCACAGGAACGTCTGACAGGAAGAGAAATGATAATACAGCGTAGAGGGCAGGTATCTTAGACAGGGTTTCCAGACACAACAAAAGAAATGGGAACAATGTGCTCATTTTACATGTGCCTTGTGTAAACATCTGGCCCAAATTTGCTCTCAGAAAAATCACTCAACCAGAAGAAGTTTCAAACAAAAAAGGGAACAGTGGTTAACTCAGAGCAGTTTCACGGTTGTCACCAGGCAATCCTGATAATTCCCTAGACAGAACAAGATAAGAGGATACCAGGAGCAAAATGGGAGCATGGGTGCATAACAAGGTGGCTCCTTGTGGGGAAAGTTGTGGTTTAAAGTGTTTGCAGGACTGAGCTCAGTTACAGTTGTCCCCATTGACATAATACCGCTGGTTTTAATGGGAATTGTCTCAAGCTTGTAGGAGAGTCTAGGCAGCTCTCCTGTGAATTATGTGATTGTAATGGCTTGTTCTTGGTAAGATCCCATACCTACCAAATATGGCACAAAGAGAAGCTCAGTGCTGCAGAGCTGTAGAGGCAGTTTTCCAATAGAAGACATTTTTAGCCACTCAGCACCAATACATGGATGTATGTATTTTCTTTCTTTATGTCCCACCTTCCAGGGACTATAAATAAGTCTGCACAAAGAACTGCTTTCATGATACAGCGAGGACAAAGTCCTGTGCTGCAACAGTTTTCAGATGCTGACCCTTTGTGGTAAAATGTCACTACAGGGGAGGGCTGAAGTATTTCATAAAATGTTGTCCCAACTGTATCCAGTGTACTTGGATAAATATGGAGGGAAGAGCTCACATTTCCCTTACTCCTTATAGACAATAGTTACTAATGGGATATTGGGTAATGCATTGTGTGATTCATTACAACAGGACATTTCTGGAGAAACAGAATTAAATCCAAATGTACATGGATATACCTTCTCTTCCGATTAAATTAGAAATCTCTTGGCTTAACTCCTTAACAATCCAATTAACCAAGTCTGTCATCACACTGAAAGAATTCTTTTAGTTCCAAAATGGAGCTGAAATGGCTTGATTACAAGATTATAATGGCCCCTCCCTTATGATTATATCCTCATGCTGTTCCAGCCCTTTGCTTTTCAGTTCCACATCTTTGGTCACCACATGCTGAACTCTGCTGAATACAACTAACAGCTGCTATGCTGCTGGCAGTGGGGACATTGCATGCAAATTGTCTCCCAATTCAAAAGAAAAACTTTAGGAAATGTTAAGAAATTGAAAATCTCTCACCCCCAAAATTAAGGCATACCATGAAAATGGTATTTCAAGCAATGGCCCATTGCTTGAAAATGGATCACCTCAACTCTTATGGAAGTTCTTTTGTCTTAAAAAATTATTCCCTAAACAGAAGCCTCTGAGCCTTGATCTCTGTCAGAGAGAACAGGGCCTCCAAAGACCCAAGTATCTGGAAAGAGTAAAGAAGCTACATTTGCCACTTGTTAGACATGTTGTTATAAATGGTATTTTTTTATTTGTGTTAATGGCTCCTTTTTTCCAGTAAGACCTTCTTATGGCAAAACGCTTTGTAAGACATCATGGGACATTTCTCAGAAGGATAAGCTTTAATCTTCCATTTTTTAGTCCTTGGCACTTACTTCTGAATCCCTGTGCTTTTCTCTCTCTCTAGCCCCAAGACTTGAAGACTGTCAACTATGACAGATCTCAGGGTTTGAGGGGGAAGCCTGTGGCTGCCTCACAGAAGACCCAGAACACAGTGCCAGCACAGAAGAGCATGGAAAGAGCCTTTGACAAGTTTCCTTCTCTGAATCCCATGTTTCCTATGGACACTGTCTCTTAGCCTTTGTAAGAAGCACTGGGTCTCCACAACAAGCATCTTGTGCTGCTCTTGCACCCAAAGGCCAGACTGCCAAGAACTAGAACAGCTCTGGTGTTTCCTGCTGTCTGCTATAGAAGAGACTTATCTCAACTCAGTCTTCTGAAATATTCACAGTGTAAGGTCTTGTGAGGCTTGGAAGTGGGGGTAAGGCTTGTGGTCATTGTGGCAGGATACTTTCCGCTACGGGAGGGCTTATCTGTTCTGCCTATCATCTGGTGAGACAGCTCAAGGCATCTTCCTCCTCACATAAATTTGCTAATTGGTGAAATCACTCAAGCCAGGACATCTGTCTGGTAGTGAGTTATTTCTGGCACTATGGAGGTGACATTACGGGCTGACAATAAACATCTTGCCTTGAGGGCGAGATTGAAGGAAGGTAAGCTTGAATTTCTGACTGACAGACACTTGACTTTACAGTTTTTATTTCTGTGTTCAGTCAGATTGTGATGGCAAGGTATGGCCCAGTTTGTCTTAACTTTCTCACCAGAACTTGAGGATTAAACCAGTCTAGCTAATATTTCTAGTGCTGTAGTCAGGATATCTTTCATGACTGCACTTAAAGGAGGAGCTCAGGATTGTTTAGATTCAAATTCTGCTTCTGTCAATGACTTCTCACAGTGAATTAGAAAAGTTGTGCAATGTAGTTTCTCGACCTTACTTCCTAACAGACCAGGAAACAGAACACCACTGGAAAAATATTAAAAATACTTTTATTCCAACGTCCTCCACCTCAAGGGGTCAATACAATTTGCTTCCATGGAGCAGTGAAAATAGGGTACACAATTTGTTCAGCTGAGCTTTTTTTTGGGAAGCTGAAAAACATCTAGCAATTGTAAATATGTGTTTTGTCCCTGCATTTTTTTAATACAAATAATTTGTTTTTATTGCCAGTTCTAGTGAATTAGCAAGCTGCCAAGGTGCTAATGAAATACCGTGGACATGGTGATGAGGAACATTGCTGAATATAGGTGGTGCTATCTTGGCCCTTCTCTCTGCCTCCAACTTCAATGATCCAAAACATTTGTCATCTGCTGTAACTGAAAAATTTAGAACATTATGTTTTATTTTTCAATGAAAGCACTGCACCACTTCTGAAGACATCCTTATAGAAGACAGAGAAATAGCAAAAGATTTTTGTCCACATCCTGAAGTTGTTCAAGGAAGAGCAACTGCATTTTGACTAGAGCAATTCTACCACTCAAGCTAAGAAAGTGGCCATCTTCAGACATGTGAGTTTGAGCCCTGTCACAGTTGTAGAATTGTGATTATGGTAGTTCGCTTTCTTTCTCTTCCCTATCATCTTCCCTTCTCATCTACTGCTGCTGTCCCTTATACCAATCTATGTAAAAATTTGAGGTGTAAACATACAGATGAAAAGAACTTTGAAAGGCAAGGCACTGAGTCCAGCTAATAGGTACTGGAGTCTTTCTTGTGTGAGTTTCACAAACTAATGTTATCAAATATCACTCTCCTGTTCAGTCCATGGAAATAGGATACTGAAGTGAATGACCAGGGCTTGTTAGGATATCTGTTGGGCCACCACTCTTTCTATGACCAGCATGTTAGACTGCTCATGGAATCAGCTTTTGGATCAGCTAAGTCTACACACTTCAAGGCTTCTAAAAATTAAGCTTTTTCTAATGCAGTGGTTCCTATAAAGTCATGCAATGCTGACATTGGGAGCCACATATGTTTTGTTGAGGAGTAAAAGCATGTTATACAAAAAATGGCCTTTCAAAACCAGCAAATTACTATCTTTGCCCAGGCAAATATGTAAGAACATAGTACTACAAATGACTATGTACAAATGACTATGTACAAATGACTATGTTTTAACCCTTGTAATTATAGACCACGGCCTAAAGGATCAGCAGAATAACTATTTTCTCCCTTCTAGAGTAACCATTTCCTCCTTCCTAAATACTACAAACTACACTTCCTACCCATGTGCTCCTCTTCATTTGCCACCAGTCTTAGGTAGTCTCTGCTACTTGCTATTTCACCTTTATTCAAGTAAATAAATTTCACTGGATGTGGCACTTAGTGACATGATCTAGTTGACAAAACGGTGTTAGGTCATAGTTTGGACTTGATGATCTCAAACATGTTTTCCAACCTAGTTAATTATATGATTCTGTGTATTAATTGGTAATCTGGTTTATCAGCAGACTGAAATGAATAATCTATAGTCTGGTATTTGTTTCTCTAAAACATTTTCTTAAATAGATCTTCTCAGCAAAGAAGAAAACTAAATTTAGTGGTATTTTTCACAAAGTTCTCTGAAAGTCACAAATACCAGCCAAGCATCAGTAATTACAACAGACAGGAACTTGAGGCTACTCACTCTGTGTGCTGGATACTGCAGGAAAAGGTGGCATTTGGCTGTTTGGACCGTACATTCCTTTAGAAAAGTAATTTTAGTAGGTATATTATACGAGGGGGTAAAATCCCCAAATCCAGAGACCTTGTTACTACCCCAGCATTCTGCTCTTATGATAGATGCTAAATAACAAAAACCAAAGTGAGATATTACACAACGTATTGGGAAGTCACAAGCTAGAGCAGACCTTGTGAGGGAAACATGTACCATACCAGAGTTCTTTGGACTTTAATGCATCCTTCACCAGCAACTGCTGGTCCAATGAAGCCTTCTTTTTACCCATCTTCAACATAAGCTTTTAAAATCCTGCTCAGCATTGAATTGTGGAGGCATCATGACTGTGTTCTGAATGATTCTTCTTTAAACTAAAGAAACATTCTATTTGGACAAGAAACTTGAAGCTCACTGAGTTTGTTGCTTAACTGAGGCTATTAATCTGCTTCTCATAAATAGTCCTTTAATATTACCCTCAACCATGTCTTCAGATGTCCTGCTTTGTTTGAATTGAATCTGACACAGGCCAATACTTCCTATGAAGTTCACAGCACAGGAATACATACTTGTAAAAAGTCAGCTTGAAGAGGAGATAATATTTAGTATTTTCTAAATATTTTCTACAGGTATTTTTTATAATTTAAAAATTCCAGGAAGTTCTTTGGTGTGGCATCCCTAAACCAACATGAGAGAGAGCTTTAAGTCATATTCATGATTTCCTGACTAGTGGGATGCTGGATTTTAACAAAGGCATGAAACGAAGTATTAGAATAAGACTAAATCTTGGCTGCTGGTAATAACCTTTGACAAACTGGCTGGTGATTTACTGGTTTCTTGGGTACATCACTTTTCCTGGCTCTGAGATTACAGTCATGAAAGTCAGAAAAGACCTACAAGATCATCAAGTCCAACCTGTGACCTATCTCCATCTTGTCAACCAGAAGAGAGCACTGAGTGCCATGTCCAGTCATGTCTTGAACACCTCCAGGTATGATGACTTCGCCACCTTCCTAGGCAGCCTGTTCCAATGCCTTATAACCCTTTCTGTGAAAAAATTTCTCCTGATGTCCTACCTGAATGTCCCCTGGTGCAACTTGAGGCCATTTCCTCTTGTTCTGTTGCTGGTTGCCCGGAGGCAGAGCCTGACCACCCCGCCTTGGCTACAGACTCCTTTAAGGGAGTTGTAGAGAGCGATAAGATACTTTGGTACAGAGCTCTCCATACTATTTCAAGTCTTTCCAGCAAAGCTGAAGGTTTGGCTGATCATTTAAAATGCTCTGTAGAAGGAATGTGAAAAATAACAGATACCAGCACATTGATGCCACATTCTAGTTTAGTTGTTGTGTTTTTAGTTTAGTTGTATCTCCAGCTTGTTGTTCATCCCCTTACATATCTTCCTCACTGGTTGTCATAAAAAAGGAGGATGTTCACAAAAACTTACTATTGTGTCCTAAAACCATGAGCAGGATAAAGTTTTCAAAAGGAATGCCTTAAAATTTAAAAGAAAAAAGACGAGTATTTGCCTTGTATGTTGATAGTTAACACACTTCAAGAAAGAATTTAATGTCATGACTGCCTAATGGCTAATACTTAGTTTCAAAAGTAAATAAAAGTCTAGTTTGGATGAAGTTCTTATATTTTTGATTTTGACTGATACTTCCTCAAAAGCAATATAAACTTTTAAGAAAGACCATTTAATTACTCAGATTCCAAACTCTCATACCAAATGATTAAAAAAACAGAAAAGATAGATTGATTGATTGATTTATTGATTGACTGGGAGGGAGAGGGTTTGGAAGAGAAAAATCATCAGTACTAATGCCTAAACCCAAGACTTCTGCAGTTAGTGAATTTTTTCCAATGTTTTTACTGTTTGCTAAGCTTCACCAAAAACTACTGATTAGTTTATTAAATAAATGTTTCATTAAGGAAACCAATAAAGCACACAAGTCCCTGTATTTTTAAACACTCTTTATAAAGTCAGCAGATACCAACTGTTAGCATAGGCTGACAAATAACTCTCTGGTTCTCTACAAGAAAGGATACAGCATTTCTGAGACACTCCTTGATCTTAAAAGAAATAATGCCAAAGATGTTCCACTATTTCCCTTCATGCAGGCAAATGCATGAAGATGATAGAACAGGGAAACTTTAATCTTGAAAATAATTGTAAAAATCCCATCCACCTTCTCTGTTGCCTTGATCTTTTCTGGAGACAAAATGTAGGTAAGGATTCTGTAAATAAAGCTTTCATGCAAGTCTACAAAATTAATGTATTTCTACCTGGAGAATTGGAATAATTTTTTAGAATGGAACTGCTACACTGCAGAGATTTCATCTACCCTTAACAGAGGATATAACTGAGGGAGCCATAACAGATGTTCTTTGCTGCCTAGGAATAATGGCATTCCTGTATGAAGCTTTTTGCTAGCTATACAAAGCAAAAGGCAAAAGTGTTGAGTACATTCCTCATGTGACAGAGACCCGCAGTCTGTGCAGAGAGGAACAAGATTGTCTTGCAGCCTTCTAGGCGCTCAGTGACAAATTCTCCAGTGCCAAAGATATTGTCAGAGAGCTGAAATACCAAATGATATAATAAAGTAGCTTGTGTGGAGACAAAGAGCAATGTAATCATAGACAATATTTTTGAAAAAAAGAAAGAAATAATGTATGTATAAAAAGACTGTATTTTTTTTGTATTATAGTCAATAATAGTGTGTGTGTAACGATGCCAATACTAAAATAGACCTAACACTAGTAGTCAGGAAAAGACATGTGTTGGTTTTGCCCTGCCCAGAATATCAGCAAGGAATCTTTAGCATCTAAGAGAAATTCTAACCCTTCAAAAGCCGTTGTGGTAGGCCTGAAGAAGTGGCTGAAGGATTGGGAGAAAATGCACCCCTGTGTTCATGTGTTGGCTTTGTTTAGCTCAGCTTTTGCTAGTGGTGGGGCAGGGGGAGGGGGGGCGACACACAAAGATGGCTCCAGTGTGTCCTGTGTGAAGGTTCTGGAAGTTTTTCACCAAATCCAGTAGAGCCAATCTCTGATGGCTCTGAAGATGATGGACATGCTGGGGGCCAAGCCTGGGCCAATTAGAGATGCCTCTGTGATAACATATTTAAGAAGAAATCAAAACGTGAGCATGCACTTCTTTTTAGCCAGAGAAGGAGTGGGAGGTGAGAATATGTGAGAGGAAAACAACATGGAGATGCCAAGGTCAGTGGAGAAGGTGGGGGAGGAGGTGCCAGAGCTGACAACCCTCTGCCAGCAGTGTTGCAGACCATGGTGAAACAGGTGATCCCCCCGCAGCCCATGGGGTCCATGGGTGGTGCAGAGATCCACCCACAGCCCATGGGGAGGTGCTCACACCAGAGGAGCAGGTGGATGCCTAGAAGAAGCTGTGATCTGTGGGAATAGATGGCAGGTCTGTCTAGGTCTGTCTCGGCTCACAAACACCAACCATGTTGCAAACAACCTCGTACCCATGAGAGACAGAAGAAAGAGGAGCAAAACAATGAACAGTAAAAAACAACTTAGTATGCACACCTGCAAGAGGGAGTCTGTTGTTCACAAAAGATGTGTGCTAGGAATAATTGACCAATAGTGTTGTGTAACAGCAGGTTTGGGAGCCAATGGCCATATGGCACGAACGTCAGCAGATAGTATAAAAAGGACTTTGTAGCAATAAAGCTCACTCTATCTTCTACCTTCCTTCCTGGCCTGGAGCCATG
>VZRM01004019.1:5915-23032 GCA_013397955.1 Grantiella picta
TCTGGAGGAGCGGGGAGTCCCAGGCCTGAGGGTCTGGGGGCTGTGGTGAGGCAGACGCCACAGTCCCGGTGTGTTGGAGTCTGGGGGCTCCGGGGCAGTTGAGCCCGCGGGCGCTGTCTGGTGGAGTCTGGGATCTCCGGAGGGGATGAGTCCCCGGGCCGGGTGTGTTGGGGGTCTCGAGGTGGCTCAGTGGGATGGAGGGTCTGGGGACTCTGTGATGGAGCACAGACCCGGCCCCGCTGTGCTGGTGGGGTTCAGAGCCGATATGGGGGAGACTGGGGGGCCTGGGAGGTGCAGGATGAGAGGAGGTACAGGAGACACTACAAAGCCTAGGACGGGCTGGTGTGGGAATCCCGGGATAGCCCCAGTCCAGGCAGTTTTGGCCCCCACGGACTCCCCCGTGTCCCGTCCTCAGCCCTGGTGGCAGCACCATGTCGTCTGAGTCCAGCAAGAAGAGGAAGCCCAAGGTGATCCGCACGGATGGGGTCCCCACGGAGGGCAAGCGGGGCAAGGGCGACGCTGACCAGGTACAGACCTGCCCAGGGACCTTCCCACACCCCCTCTGTGCTGGCTTGGTTTTCCCTGCTGGAAAACAATGCCCAGAGAAGCTGTGGCTACCCCATCCTGGAAGTGTCCAAGGCCAGGTTGGATGGGGCTTGGAGCAGCCTGGGACAGTGGAAGATGTCCCTGCCCGTGGGACTGGATGGGCTTTAAAGTCCCTTCCCATCAAACTATTCTGTGATTCCATGAACTGTGAGACCCAATTCCCCCAGCTTCCTGTGCCTCTTAAACTCCTGCTGTAAATTCCTAAACCTGCTTCCATCTCTTTCAGGAGACACAAACGCTCCTCTGGAGAGTGAGCACAAGGCTGGAAGATCCCTCAGGGATTTGCATGGTGCCTTCAAACCCTCCCGTGAGCAGCAGGATAGTGTAGGATCAGCCAGAGTGGGGATTGGGGTGGAGGAGGAGGAGGAGGAATCACCTTCCTGGTTTATCCTCAGTAGGTCATGGAATATCCTGAGTTGGAAGGGATCCACGAGGATCCTCCAGTCCGACTCCAGGCCCTGCACAGGACACCCCAGCAGTGTCAATTCAACTTTGTAACAGCTAGTAAAAGACAGCCTGTACTTGCCAAGTGTTTTAGTGACTGGTGGGTTTGGGATTGTTGGAACTGAGTCTCCTCTCCCAGTGTAAAGCCATGGGATTCATGGGCAGAGCCAAAAACTGCAGTTTGTCTCCTAGAGCCCATTGCAGGTGGGAGGGATGAGCCACGGGAGGTGTTTTTGCCTTGGCAGGATGTCAGGTACTACAGCGAGGAGAGCGAGGTGGATCTGCGCGACCCCATCAAGGACTACGAGCTCTACAGGGAGACCTGCCAGGAGCTCCAGAGGCTCATGGCAGAGATCCAGGAGCTGAAGAGCCGGGGGATCAAGGAAAATGTAAGGAAAGGCCTCCATGTGTGGTGTAGCATGTCTATCCTTTGGTGTTTTCCCGTTAGTCCCAGAGGAAAGGCAGCAGGAGCTGTGATGTCTCCTGGCAGAGTCAGGAAAATGAAACAACCTTCCTTTCTCAGGCTGCTGGGGGAGGAATTGAGGCCCTGGAAATGGAACAGTGTCCCTTGTCCCAGGCTCCTGGGACAGGGAATTGAGACCCTGGAAATGGAACAGCCTTCCTTGGTTCAGGCTCCTGGGGCAGGGGTTGAGCTCTGGAAATAGAATATCCTCCCTTGTCCTAGGCTCCTGGGACACGTCAGGTGCTTCAGGCTGAACCACCTCTGTTCCTGCTGCTGCGAAAAGTCACTGGAGTGATTCTTTTAGGAGCCTGGCCACCCCCCTCCCCCCCTTCCCAGTTATTCCCAGCAGTGCCCTGTGATCTTGCAGTGGGAGGCTTCCTCGGAAGCCCCAGTGACATAAATGTGGCTCCATAGCGAAGCGTGGAGCCCCTTTTGTGCCAGGAATTGCCTGCAGTGATGGTGCCAGCCTTCCCTCCTGCTTCCAACCCCTCTCTCCTGCCCCTCAGGCCTCGGAGATCGATGAGCGGCGTGTCCAGAGCTGTGTCCACTTCATGACCCTGAAGAAGCTGAACCGCCTGGCTCACATCCGGCTGAAGAAAGGCAGGGACCAGACCCACGAGGTACCCAGGAGGGGCTGGGAGTGAGGAATGCAGCTTGGGATTTAGGGGCGTTAGAGGTAGAGCTGGTCCCGCCTGTTCTGTGTGCGTGGTGTGAGGAGTTACATCAAAACCAGGTCATGGGGTTTGAGTTGGGGGTTTGTTGGGATACTCCGATCCTGATAAACTCCTGCTGGGTGTAGGGCAGTTGTAATTAGATGAATAATGAATAATGAATAATCTGCTTTTGTCTCAAGTATTGTGGGAGGTCAGAAAACCGTCTCAAGAGTCTGGTGTGCTGCAGGTGTATAAAGGGGTGGCTGATTGGCCTGGAAGCTCCATACCCAAAATTCTCAGGGGACTCTGCATGCCCCAGCAAATGAGCCCTGTCCTGTGCTTCGTTTTGAAATGTGCTGGAAGGAGCAGGATCAGTCTCATACCACAATCCTTTGCTTCCCCAGGCCTTAAAAATGTCATTCTTCCCCCCAAAAATTGTTGCATACCCTGAAACCTGCTGTCCCAAGCTGCTGTGGTTACAGGGGGTGTTGGTGACTCTCTTAGGGTGTCTGTCCCACTCTATCCCTGCTCTGGCCATGTCCATGTTTCAGGCAAAGCAGAAGGTCGATGCCTATCACCTGCAGCTCCAGAACCTGCTCTATGAGGTGATGCACCTGCAGAAAGAGATCACCAAGTGCCTGGAGTTCAAGTGAGTGTGGCCAGGGAGCAGAGGGAGTGATGGTGTGTCTGGGATGGGTGGATGATTCCTGCATTTGGGAGCTCTTTCCATGTTTCCTGAGTCTGTTGTGGGAGCAGAGCAGGTGCTCCAGGTGTTGTGTAATCATAGAGTGGTTTGGGTTGGAAAGGACCTTAAAGCTCATCCAGTGCCACCCCTGCCATGGGCAGGGACACCTTCCACCATCCCAGGCTGCTCCAAGCCCTGTCCAACCTGGTCTTGGACACTTCCAGGGATCCAGGGGCAGCCACAGCTTCTCTGGGCACCCTGTGCCAAGGCCTGCCCACCCTCCCAGGGAACAATTCCTTCCCAATATCCCATCTCTCCCTGCCCTCTGGCAGTGGGAAGCCATTCCCTGTGTCCTGTCCCTCCATCCCTTGTCCCAAGTCCCTCTGCAGCTTTCCTGGAGCTCCTGCAGGCACAGACAGTACAGGAGAAAACAAGTTCAGCTCATTGATGATGGTGGTTCGCGTGGTGGAGGGAAGTTGGGGCAGGAAGCACCAGTGGGACACATCGAGCACTTCTCACCCTTCCCTGATCTGATCCCTGTGTCCTGGCAGATCCAAACATGAGGAGATCGAGCTGGTGAGCCTGGAGGAGTTCTACAAAGAGGCCCCCCCTGAAATCAGCCGTCCTGCCATCACCCTGAACGAGCCCCACCAGCAGACCCTGGCCCGCCTGGACTGGGAGCTGGAGCAGCGCAAGAGGTGGGTCAGAGGTGTTCCCACTCCATGTTTCTCCTCCAGGGATCTGGGCAGACACCCAGAGCTGCTGGGAGAGCAAATGCAGGGATGAAGGTTTTCACACCCTCTTGGATCAGTGTGGAACAAGGCATTTACTGTGTGACTGGGAGATTCCCTCTGTGTGTGTGGAGCTGGGCTTGCTGGGATCCATGTTCCATAGGTCAGGGAGTTCTCTTTCACTGCCTGATGATCCCTGTTCTCCCTGCCATGCAAGGAGCAAAAGGAGCCCATCCTGACTGGAGCTGCTGCCAATCCATGCCATGGCGTGGAGCTGCCAACCATGCCAGGCTGGGACAGCCCCATGTCCTGCTGCTGGCGTCACCACTGTCCCACGGCTCAACTGCTCCCTGACTCTTGCCCCCTGGCAAAAGCAAACATGACACAGCATTCCTGTGTTTGAAAAACAGTCAGGCAGTGTCCAGGAACACTTTCTGGAAAGATCAATTGGAATGTGCCTGAGGGCAGCTCAGCAGAGCAGTGGGAACGTGCTTAGAGGCTTCCAACCCCTCATTCTTCCCCTCTCCCAGACCCTTTCCCTAAAGCCTTTTGCCTGGTGGAAGGCAGAGCTGGGATCCTTCAGCTGGCTCTGCCTGCAGCACAAGCAGAGGACGGTTCAGCCTGCAGATCTCAGAGGGTTCTGCTTAAAAACAATCATTGCAAACCTCCTGGAGACCCACAGCTGCACATTCAATTGCTGAAAAGCTTTGGAATTCCCTGTCCTTGCTCTGTGGGATCTATGGAATGCCACTGTCCATCTCCTACCACTGTGGAGGTGGGAAATGGTCTGTTCAACTCCTCAAGAGCCTGTGGTGCTTTTTTAACTTTCTGGTGTCATTGGGGTTGTTCACATCCATCCATAGCTTATGTTGGTGTTTTTAGCTGTGCAGCCCCATGGAGTGCTGGATTGGCTTTGGAATCTTTTGTGAAGTGCCTCTGGAGTGGTGTGCAGGGATTTCAGCAGCTGTCTTTGGGGAAGATGTGTGAAAACCAGACCTCAAAACTTGTGCAGGAGCTTGTTGGGATGTGCATTGACCCCCACAAATAGTTCTGCTTGGAAACAGAAGTTTTCAAGTCCTGGATTGTCAGGTCTCTTCCCCCTTGGAGAGACTTTGTCCTGGGCAGGTCACTTCCATATTCAGTTTCCCTGCTCCTGTTGGGAAAGGGCTTGCAGTCAGCAGCAGTAAGGAGATTTAATGTGTTCTCTCTAAACACGAGTGTATCCAGGGCTCAGAGCATCATGGTGAGCTTGGATTGTCCTGAATTTTCTGTATTAAACCTTGACTGTGTGACATGGAGTGACTCTGGGGATATGAAGTGGAAAAGCCTCTTAGGGAGCTTGGAGCGGTTGTGGCTGCTGGCAGCAGAGCCTGGTGTGGGAGCAGATCTCCTGAGGGAAGATCTGGCTGTTGCCCCTTCTCTCAGAACACAGTGTGAGGCTGAGCTTCCCGTTTCTCCCCCTGTTTGTTTTCCATCTATAATCAATTCCTTCCTGCCTGCACTTGCCCTTGGCATTAGGAGCTCTGTGTTAACCCCATGTCTGAGCTCTGGTGATGCTGAGCTGAGCTTTCGTAGCTGTGGTGTGTGGCAGTGACAGAATTCCCACCCTTAGACTGGCAGAGAAGTACAAGGAATGCCTGACCAGCAAGGAGAAGATCCTGAAGGAGATTGAGGTGAAGAAGGAATATCTGAGCAGTCTCCAGCCTCGACTCAACAGCATCATGCAGGTACCTGAGCTCTGCAGGTCACGCTCCGAGGGGCAGCTCCTGGGCTGGTTTGGACTTGGAGATGTTTCACTCTCACTGAGGGTGGGAGAGGGGCAGATCTGAGACCCCTCTGGAGTTTCCTTGTTCATGCAGCAATTCCTGCAGAACTGCGGCTGCAGGAGCTGCTAAATGGGCCTTTCCCTGGAGAGCCCCACGCAGCTCCAGCCCCCTACAACTGCCTTGGGAGGGAAGAGCAGGAGAAGGAACTGGGTTATTTCCAGATCCAAAACCTTCCCAGCAGAGGCAGCTGCCAGCTCTTTCCTGGGAGCTCTCTGTGGTGTTTCACCCTGCACTGCCGCTGCTGTGTGGCTTGTCTCCAGCTCTCTCGGGGTGAGGAGGATGAGCTGTTCCTTCCTGGTGACAAAGGCTCTCCCTGTCCATCTAGGCCTCCCTGCCTGTCCAGGAATACCTGTTCATGCCCTTCGACCAGGCCCACAAGCAGTATGAGACCGCCCGGCACCTCCCGCCGCCTCTCTACGTCCTCTTCGTCCAAGCCAGTGCCTACGGACAGGCCTGTGGTGAGCACTGGGGGGAACAGTGCCTCCCCACGGGGCAGATTTCACTGCTGCTTGCAGCAATCACCACTCTTTGGGGGTCTTTCCCTGCTGTCTGCTCTGCTGTCAGATTCTGCTGAGCCCAGAGCAGCAGGGTGGCTCGACAGCACAGTGAGGCAGCAGCATTTGAAACCTTGTTTGCTCAGCTGTCTCGCTGGAGGAAGTGCTTGGGAAGCTCCCTTCCCACCCCTTCCCCCCTTCCCAAGGTTGGCAGGGATGTCCTTGCAGCCTGTGAGCTGGCTGGGTGCTGTCACAGCTTCCCTAGAGCTGTCACCCCCTGCCTTGTGCCACCCGTGGGTGGTGGGGACTCCAGGGCAGCTGGTGCCTTTTCCTGACCTTGCAGAGACCCTCCCCATGGCTCACCTGGAACCCTTCATCCCTTCAGGAAGCTTTGTATTTCAAGGGGCTTTCTGGAGCCTCCATGAGTCAGGAAAGATTTCCTGGAAAGGGTCAGGAATCCCACTGGGCTGTGCACACCTCCTGTGTGCTGAGGGCTGTGGTGTCACCTGCTCCTTGGTGCCAGAGGAGCATGAGAGTACACTGTGCCACTTGGCCACACCAGGTCCCTGCTAAGAGGCATCCACAGCCATGGTGACACTGCTCCTCAGTCCCTGCTTGTGTCAGCCAGACCCCAACCCTTCCTGGCTCTTGATAAAGGTTTGGCCATTATGGTTTCCAGGGAGAGTCCCTCAAAACCCAGCATTTTCCATCCTCTGACCCCATCCTGCCCAGGAGATCCAGCCCTGTGCTGGCTTCCCAGAACCTTCCAGACAACTGCTCTTCCCATTGGTCCTTTGTTGGAGCTTCCTCCACCAGGAGCCAGCTTTTGGGGCAGGGCTGCTCTGCCCACTGCTTTTCCAGCAGGAGTGGGACTCCCAGCTCAGTTTTCCTGTCTCCTCTGCAGATAAGAAACTGGTGGTGGCCATTGAAGGGAGCGTGGAGGAAGCCAAGGCTCTTTACAAGCCCCCTGAGGACTCTCAAGGTGAGCGCTGGGGACTTGTTCATGTGTGTCTGCAGCTCCTGGGACCCTGCTTTTGTTGGGAGGGGGTGACAGGGGGGGCCACGGCCTTGGGAAAAGGGTTGGCAGTCCTACTGGTGGTGGGAGAACTAAACTCTGCTTACAGCCCTCTCTCTGCACAGATGATGAGAGTGATTCCGACGCAGAGGAGGAGCAGACCACGGTAAGGGACAGTGCTGTCACCCTCTGGGTCCTGTCCTAGCACTGCATCGTGGGAGAGCTGGGTCTGAGTGGGGCTGGGAACTGCCCCTGCATGCTGTGACTGTGTGTGGAGGTGCAGTGATGTTAAATCCTGACCTTTCTTGGGAGGAGGGAGCTGCCATTTGCAGTTTGTGTCCCAAATGCAGGAGCAGCCAGGGTACAAAGCTGCTCCTCTCGTGTCCCACCACGCTCACATCCCGCCCAGCAGCTCTCCGGCTGGAGCTGCTCCACTTTGTATAAATAGCCTGAGGGCAGGGTGCTGGTGTCCAACAGGGAGGGATCTGTGTCCATCCCGTGCCAAAAGCATTCTCTGTGCCAGGGGTTGTTCAGCACTCGTTGGAGGAAGTGTTTCTCCTACAGATGATTCCTGCTGAATGCTGAGGAGAGGCTGGAGGTGCTGGTTGCTCCCAGCATCAAAGCCTGAGGGGGTCCTGGGCCTCCACTCCCACCACCCAGCAGTGCTGGATGTATGGGACTGTTCCTGTGGGGAAGGGTAAAGGGAAGGGCCTCAGGTATCCAGAGAAGGGAACAGAGCTGGGGAAGGGGCTGGAGCCCCAGGAGCAGCTGAGAGAGCTGGGAAAGGAGCTCAGCCTGGAGCAAAGGAGGCTCAGGGGGACCTTGTGGCTTTGCACAACTGCTGACAGGAGGGGACAGCCGGGGGGTCAGGCTGTGCTCCAGGGAACAGGGACAGGAGGAGAGGAAATGGCCTCAAGCTGTGCCAAGGAAGGACAAAAGTTCCTTCACAGAAAGGGCTCTCCAGCTGCCCAGGACAGTGGTGGAGTCCCCAGCCCTGGAGGGATTTAGAAGTCCTGTGGATGTGGCACTTGGGGACATGGGTTAGTGGTGGCCTGTGCAGTGCTGGGGCAGTGGCTGGACTCTGTGCTTTCAGAGGTCTTTTCCAACATTCTGGGTTCTGCCTCTTGCAGTGGGAAAGCTTTTCGGGCCAGCAGGTCCTTGGCTTTGTCTCCTAAGCGTGGAGACAATCTTTGGAGCTGAGGGAATGACAGGAACCAGAGTTGCCTGCTCCCCACCCTGCCCAGGACAGCTGTGGCCGTGGTGCTGGGGGTTTAGGGAGCTGGACTGGAAGGAAAGAGCAGTGGGCTAGGAAGGGTTGGTGAGGAGCAGGAGAAGGCTCTGACAGCTGTGTTCCCCCCAGAAGCGGCGCAGGCCCACCCTGGGTGTGCAGCTGGATGACAAACGCAAGGAGATGCTGAAGCGCCACCCCTTGTCTGTCACCCTCGACCTGAAGTGCAAAGGTGAGGGGCTCTGGGGTGTGACAGCAGCTCAGGGACTGACCCCACCAGCACCTCAGGGTCCCTGGTGGGAGCTGAGGGTGTGGAGGGGTTTCTCTGAGCGGGAGCAGGCACCAATGTCACCCCTTCTGTGTGGGCAGATGACAACGTGCTTCACCTGACCTTCCACTACCTGATGAACCTCAACGTCATGACAGTGAAAGCCAAGGTGACCACTGCTGTGGAGATGACCACGGCCATCAGTGCTGGGTAAGGAGAGCCCTGGGGGCACTGAGCCTGGAGATCACTGGGCAGTGACTCCATGGGATTTGGGAACCCTGCAGAGCCTGGAGATCATCGGGCAGTGACTCCATGGGATTTGGGAACCCTGCACAGCCTGGAGATCACTGGGCACTGACTCCATGGGATTTGGGAGCCCTGCAGAGCCTGGAGATCACTGGGCAGTGACTCCATGGGATTTGGGAACCCTGCAGAGCCTGGAGATCACTGGGCACTGACTCCATGGGATTTGGGAACCCTGCACAGCCTGGAGATCACTGGGCACTGACTCCATGGGATTTGGGAGCCCTGCAGAGCCTGGAGATCATCGGGCAGTGCCCCCTCTGCCCTAGTGGGTCCAGAAGCCCTGCACAGCCCAAGCACCCTCCTCCTCCTCTCCTGTGCCATGACAAGCCCCAGTCAGGGAATTTGGGAGCCTCCCAGCAGTGCCAGAGTTGTCAGGAGCTGGGGCAAAGCCTCTCCTGCTGACACGTTCAGCCTCCCTCCCTGGCTGCAGAGCCTGGCAGCTCCCCTCACCTGACTGCTCCTGAGGTCACCTTGGCCAGCTGCAGCTGCCTCTCCCTGTGCTCCCCAGAGCCCGCTGGAGCCTGGTTGGTGTGAGGAATAGCTGAAGGGGCAGCTGAGGGAGCCTGCCTAGGGAGCTCCACCAGCTGCCAGCTGTCTGGTGGCTCTCCCTGGGACAGGAGGTGCCTGAGGAAGAGGGAGGTGGGAGAAGCTGGGCTGGGCTTACTGGGGTGCAAGTGCTGCCTCCCAGCCTGTTCCATATGCAGCCTCCTCATCCTTTCGGGGTTCTCTTCTTGCTGCAGACACCCCAAACCCTGTGTGCAGCAGCTGGAGATCCTGTTCAGGATGTTCCCGTCCTCCTGCTGCCCTTGGCTGTGCTACCCCAAACCAGGAAGGCTGTGCCTTGAGCCAGACCCCAAATCCTACAGCCTGTTGTGCTTGGTTGGGCTTGTGAGTACAGTCACTTGTGAAGAATTTTGTGACACGGGAGGGAACAGCTTCCTGGAAGAGCAGGAGCTGGTGCCCTGTGATTTCCATCTTCTTCCAGCCAGGAAGGAGACAGCTCTCCTTTTGGAATGGAATTGGTGCAAAGTCATTCTGCTCTTGAACTCATGGAGCTCATAATGCCCTTCTCTGGGCTTGAGGCCTGTTTGTGGGGAGATGTGGAGCCCAGGCTCCTGCTGATTCACCTCTCCCCTCTTTCTGCCAGGGACTTGCTCTCCCCAGACTCCCTCCTTAACTGCCTTTATCCAGGCGACCACGGCAGGAAAACGCCCAACCCAGCCAATCAGTTCCAGTTTGATAAAGTGGGGTGAGTGTCACTCAGGCCATTGCCATGAGTTCCTCCAGCACAGCCAATCCCTCCCTGCCTTGATGTGACCCTTCCTCATTGTCCCCACAGCATCGTGACCCTGAGTGACTATGTGACAGAGCTGGGACACCCCTACGTGTGGGTGCAGAAGCTGGGTGGCCTGCATTTCCCCAAGGATCAGCCTCAGGCATGGCACACACCCTCCCCTCTCCCCCATAACGTCAAGCTGAGGTTTAGGGTCCTGTCCTGTCCCCCTGCTGGCACCAGCTGCTCCCAAGGCACGGCTGGGACAGGCTGGGCTGGGCTGGGTCTGTGTGTGGGACCATGCTGATAAGTGTTTATGTCACACACGTGATAGTCCAAGCCCAGCTAGTGGCACTGAATGATGGCTAAATGTCCCTGTGGGGGGTGGCTCGTGGCCTGACATCCCTCCTGCCCACAGCACACGGTGGCTGCAGACAATTCCCTGAGTGCCAGCCACATGGAGCTGACGGTGAAGCTGCTCCGGAGTCGCCTGCAATCCCGCCTGGCCCTGCACAAGCAGTTTGCATCCCTCGGTGAGTGCCAGGCTCCCTGCCCGTCCCTGGGGTCACAGGATGCAGTGGCAGGCTCCTGGACTTCCTGTCCATCTCTGGTGACAGGGGTGCAGTGGCAGGGTCCTGCTGTGCTCCCCGTCCATCTGTGGGGACACAGGTGGCAGTGGCAGGGTCCTGATGGGATCTCTTCCCTGCTGAGCCAAGCTCCAGGTGGCTGTGTTGTTCCTGAATCCCAGTTACTCCACACTGCTGCCCATCTTCAGCCAGTGCCTGAGCTGGGAGGGAGAGCAGAACACCAGCAACAACCAGAGAGGAGACACCAGCTGGCTGATGTCACCTTTGATGGGTGGCAGTGCCCGCCTCAGCATTTCCAGTTGTTCCCTCTTGTTGGGAGTTGTAGGAATGAGAGAACTGCCCTATATTGGGTGGCAGAGGAAGGCTGTGCCCCTTCTGGTGCCCAGCACCTCTTGGGGAATGGCCATCCCAGCACTGGGAAGTGACTGGGACATGGTGGGAGATGAACTGCACGCCATGCGTGTTGTGTGCCTGTCAAACAGTGCAGATCCAGTGGGATCACAGGCCAGGAATCCAGTGGGATTGCAGCCCAGGCCTCTGCTGCTCTTGCTGGGCGCCTGATGGCAGTGCTGAAGGATAATATCATCCCCAGGTCCAACTTTGGGAGTGTCCCTGCTGCAGGGCAGTGACAGAGCTGTGTCCCCAGCCCTGCCCTGCTCAGGTGGCCTTGTCCTTGCTTTCAGAGCACGGAGTTGTGCCAGTGTCCAGCGAGTGCCAGCAGCTCTTCCCGACCAAGATCGTCTCCCGCCTGGTGAAGTGGACTGCCATTCCCTATGAGGATTATGCAGTAAGTGGCTGAATCCCTCCCTTCCAGCTCCCCCATGGCACTGGAGCTGCTCATTCCTCCTTGTCTGCTGCCAGGAGCTGCCCTACACTAAGGATGTGATAGAGGCTGGCTTGGCTGAAGACACTCACCTCTACTACATGGCCCTGATAGAGAGGGGAACAGGTAGGGACCTTTCCTTCCCTTGGAAATTCCCAATCCCCACCCCAGGACAGCTTCTGGGGTTTTTTCCTGGGTAATCCACCTGTTTGGAGGCCCTGTGAGTGACACCTTTTCCCTGCTCAGCCAAGCTCCAGGCGGCTGTGGTCCTGAATCCTGGTTATTCCACACTGCCTCCTGTCTTCAGCCTGTGCCTGAACTGGAAGGGGGAGAGGAACAGCAGCAACGACGACAACATTCGGGTACTGTGGGGTGGGGACAGAAGGGGCTGGAGCACCCCTGGCTTTTTTGGGGGTGTCCCCAGCAGTTCTGTGTCCATAACAAGGCAATGTTGGAGTGAGCTGGTGGCTGGACACTCCTGGCAATGCAGAGATCCAAGCCTGTGCCAACCTCATCCCTGTTCTCCAGGCCATGGAGAGTGAGGTCAATGTGTACTACAAGGAGCTGTGGGGGCCCAAACCAGGCTACCAGCTCCTCACCAACCAGCTGCAGCGCCTGTGCATGGTGCTGGACGTGTACCTGGAGACAGAGCCCCACGATCCCAGCGTGGAAGGGCCCAAGGAATTCCCCCAGGAGAAGATGTGTCTGCGCCTGGTCAGGTGGGAGCTGGGTGGGGGTGAGGGTGCTGGCAGGGACTCTGGTGGCATTGCTGTTCCCTGGAGCCGGCCTGGAAGCCTGTCCTGTGGGGATGTGCCCCGGTATCCCAGGAACTGGGCTTTTTCCATGGCTGCCATGGGATCTTCCTGATCCCTGTGGGTCACAGCCTCTCCCTCTTCTCCTCTTCCAGGGGTCCCCTGCGCCTGAAGCCCTTCAAGTTCAACTACCCCCAGGGGTTCTTCAGCCATCGCTGAGCACCCCTGGGCATCACTCTGGGATGGGACTCATCACCTCCATGGCGGGAGTGTTCCCATCCTGACACTTCAGCTCCTTTTCCAAGTTTTTGGGTTTTGTTTGAAAGTTTTATAGCCAAAGGGATTAAACGGAACTGAAGAAAAAATGTGTGGGTGCCTTGTCTGGGCAGAGGGCTTGGATGGGGAACTTGCAGGGGCTGCAGCAAGCCCTGTGTCCCAGGCTCTGACAGCCTTTTTTGGGATGCTGCCTACCTCCTGACTTCCCTCCCCACCACAGGGACTGGGGAGCTGAGATGGCTAAATGCTGAGGTGGCTAAAAATAGCCTTTTTCCGGAGCCCGCACTGCAGCCCCAGCCTGTCCTTGCCGGCTGGCTGCCATCCCACTTGGCACAATCCCTGCAGCCTGGGGGGCTTCTCTGCTTCCTGGGCTTGGAGGGGAGCAGGGTAGTGTCCTGGGCGAGGCAGGATGAGAGTTAGGACATCCCAGCATCCTGGCTCATCCTGCTTGGCATCAGGGAGTTGGGAAGTGTCCCCTCCTGGCACCTCTCTGAGTCAGGGTCCTGCTCCACATCCAGGCTGGCAGAGCTGGGGTTCCATCCCCGCTCCCAAGGTCACTGTCCCTCCACTATCCCAGCCTCTCTGTGGAGTGATTTCTCCCCCAGGAGGGCTGACAGCCCCTCTCCTGCTCCCCCTAGCCCCTGCCCTCAGTGCAGTGCTGCAGTGCTGGGCTGTGCCGCAGCCCTTGGGTTAAACCAGGCTCTCCCAGTCCCTTGGGAGCCATGCTTTAAAAAAAGAAGAGAAAAAATGCACTGCAATCCTTTGGAAAGCATGGGGAGCATGGCCCTGTTTCCATCCTCAGGACACAGGGTCTTTGTGCCTGCTGAAGGTTGTGTTGTCCCTTTGGAAAGCCCCATGTCACCCACCCCAGCCCTGGGTGACATCACAGCCCTGCATTCCCACCTTCCTTCCCTGTCTTCCCTCCAGGACAAACCAGCAGAGCCAGGGTGTCTCCGTAAGCACTTTTATTTGGTTATTGCACAGAAAGCAAAGATCAGTGGGCTGAGGTTCCTGGTGCACCGTGTGTGTCTGTGAGCATCCCAGCAGCTCCCAGCAGCTCCCAGCCTCTCCCAGCACTGCCCGGAGGGACTGTCACCCTCCAGGGCAGGGCAGGACCCCGCCAGCCCCCCCAAGCAGCTACAGCTCTGCATTGCACTCATCCATCCATTGCACATACAGTAAATAAATGCACTTAGAGGAGAAGGGCAGTGGGGTTCCCCTGAGGGATCCCCCTCTTCTCCTGGGTTATAATTCAAGTGTTTAAATGTGGCGCTCGGCAAATATCACGTTCTGCGAGGGAAGCAATCGCCCACGCGAGGGGCTCTCACGGGCCTATTGCTAAGGGAAAGCCCGGCCTGGGGGGCCCTGGGGGTTCCTGGGATCCCACCCCGGGCACAGCCATCGGAGGGAGCGGAGCAGCTCCCACGCCCGGAGGTGCCTTTGGCGCCCGGGGCTCTCCCGTCACTTCTTCCCTGGCGCTGGCTCTGGGGCTGTGCCCTCCTTGCTGGAGGGAGCCTCAGCTTTCGGGGGGTCCTTACTGGCTTTGGGCTCATCTTTGGGTTTCGCTTTGGCTTTGGGTTCCTCCGCCTTCTTGGGTTCCTCTGCCTTCTCCTTCTTGGGTTCCTCCACCTTCTTAGGCTCCTCTGCCTTCTCCTTCTTGGGCTCCTCCACTTTCTTGGGCTCCTCTGCCTTCTCCTTCTTGGGCTCCTCCACCTTCTCCTTCTTCGGTTCTTCCACTTTCTTCTTGGGCTCTTCCACTTTCTCCTCAGCCTTTGGCTTCTCAGCCTCCTTGGTGGCTGCTTTGCTGACCTCCTGCTGAGGTTTTGCTGGAGCCTCCTCTGCTTTTCCCTCTTCGGCAGGTTTGGGGCTTGGCTTGGTTGTCTCTTTGGCCCGTGGAGCTGGAGGCTCTGGCACAGCCGCCGCCTTCTCTTTGGGTTTCTCCTCTTCCTTGGCTGGGACATCCTTCTTGGGAGCTTCCTCCTTCTTACCCTCCTCAGCCTTGGAGGGAGCCTTCACCTCCTTGGGCTGCTCCTCCTTGGCAGGGGCTTTCGGAGCAGGGCTTGGCTCCTTGGCTGGGGCCACTTCCTTCTGTGGAGACTTGGCGTCCTCCTTCACGGGAGATTTGACCTTCTCAGGGGACTTCACAGCTGGGGGCTTGGCCTCCTCCTTGGAGGGGGTTGGGAGCTTCTCTGGGGATTTGACAGAAGGTTTGGCTTCCTCTTTCGAGGGAGTTGCAGGTGGCTCTGGGGACTTCACAGCTGGGCTCTTGGCCTCTTCTTTAGAGGGGGCTGTGGGTTTCTCCGGGGACTTGACAGTTGGGGTCTTGGCCTCCTCTTTTGAGGGCGGTGTGGGTTTTTCTGGGGACTTCACTGTTGGGGTCTTGGCTTCATCCTTTGAAGGAGGGGCAAGTTTCTCTGGGGACTTCACTGTTGGGGTCTTGGCCTCCTCTTTTGAGGGGGTCGGTGGCTTTTCAGGGGATTTGACAGTGGGAGTCTTGGCTTCCTCCTTTGAGGGGGTTGGAGCTTTCTCTGGGGACTTCACAGCCGGGCTCTTGGCCTCCTCCTTTGAGGGGGTTGCAGGTTTTTCTGGGGATTTCACAACTGGGGTCTTGGCCCCCTCCTTTGAGGGTGTGGGGGGCTTTTCAGGGGACTTGGCCTCCTCCTTAGAGGGGGACTCCGGTTTCTCTGGGGACTTGGCCTCTTCCTTTGAGGGGGACTCAGGTTTTTCAGGGGACTTGGCCTCCTCCTTTTCAGGAGATTTGGCCTCTTCTTCACCCTCTTCTTCAGCTTTCGTCTCTTCTTCTCCCTCTTCCTCCTCCTCTTCAGCTTTTTCCTCTTCAGCCTCCTTCTCAGCCTCCTCCTCCTCTGTGACCTCCTCAGTCACCTGGATTTCCTCCGTCTGCTCCTCTACAATCACCGTCTCCTTCTCTGATTTTTCCACCACCTTGATCTTCTCCTCGCTCTTCACCTTGATGCTGGTGGTGATGCTGGGAGGCTTCGGGACCACCTCAGGGTAGGAGAGCATCCCAATGCCAGTCTCGAGCCGATATTCCTCCCCTTCCAGGAGCTTTCTGCCAGGGAGAGACGAGGGCAGGGAACTCAGTGATGGCTTCTCATCTCCTCTTGTGACCAAGGAGCTGCCAGCAATGTCCTGCAGCTCCACCTCCCTCCCTGCCCCATCCTGCATGACTCTGCAGCTCCTGCACCCTGGGATGAGCAGTTTTCCTCACCCTTCCCTCCACACACCTCTGGGTCACCCAGCTGGACATTGCCCACCCTGGGTTTGGAGGATGGATGATTTTCCATCGTTAACAAGGGACCTGGAGCAGACCTGGCCGAGGCCCCCAAAACCTTCTCTGGTTTCCCCTCTGTACCTGTAGGCAGCAATTTCGATGTCCAGGGCCATTTTGACATTGAGCAGGTCCTGGTACTCCCGGAGCTGAGCTGCCATCTCCCACTTGGTGTTCCTCAGCTCGCTGTCAAGCTGCTGGATGGTTTCCTGTGGGCAGACAGAGCAATACTGGGGGGACACATACGGCACAGTCCCCAGGAGCAGGGGACACGGAGCACCTCTAAGCTGGCCCCTGGTCTCCAGCACCAGGGTGTCCTCACAGAGGAGTCGGCAGCCACCTCTTCCTGCTGACACACAGGGAAGGGGACACATCCAGGGTGCCCAGTTGCCTTGGGGAACCCGGCAGGAGCCCTGCAGCCCCTGAGCAAGGAGCTGCACTCCAGCTGAGCCCTGGCCCACTCCCAGAACTCCCTCCAGCAGAGCCAAGCAGTGGGAATGCTTCTAGGGCTTGGGTGAGTCCAGTGGCAACTGAACTCCAGCCAGAGGCTGAAAGGGCATCACCCTGGAGACAGCACTGCATTCCTAGGCCACCAATGCAGCCCTCACTTCCCAGATGTGGGGGACAGGATGTGGCCTGAATCCTGGACACACTTCCATGTTGTTTGTGACCATGACAGGCAGCTCAGTGCCAGGCAGAGCCATGGAGCAGCTCCAGGGGTGCTGAGGAACACAACAGCCTAGACACCAGCTCAGGCTCCGGGTTCCTGAGCCCTGTGGGCTGGGGAAGACTGTGCCACAGCCCCGAGCTTTTGCCACAGCTCACTCACAAAACCCCAGCACTGCTCCTCCCCAGCAGCCAGCTGGTCCCTCCCCAGCCTGGGCGGCTGCCCACTGCACCACGGTACCTGGTAGGACAGGACATCTGCATGGTGGCGCTCCTCCGAGTCCTGCCTCTGCCTCTCCAGCGACTCCTGGGTCCCTTTGAGGGCTTCCAGCTCGGTGGTCTTGGCCTGGAGCTGCCGGCGGTACTCGGTGATCTCCTCCTGGGCCAAGCGCATGGCATCCGTGTTCACCTTGGCCACCTCCGAGAGCTTGTCCAGCCTCACTGCAACGGGGAAAAGGGAAGCTGCAGGGCGGGAGGGAAGGAGGCTGCAGCCTCCCCTCCTTGGGGGAACTCAAACCTTTCCATGCCGCACATCCCTGTGCGTGTCCTCTGCAGAGCCGTCCCAGGCTCCCTGAGCACTCCGCCTTCCCCACCCCTCGCTCCGTCTGGGCCGGCAAGTGGAGAAGGACGGGCAGAACGAGCTCGGGGGAGGTTTCTGCCATCCTGGACTTCAGCCGGTGCAGCCCCGCGCTGCAGCCCCCGCCTCCCCTTTAGTTGTACCGCAGCCCCCTG
>VZRM01004019.1:28512-53856 GCA_013397955.1 Grantiella picta
CTGTGCCCTCCTGCCCCACACTGTGCCCTCCTGCCCCACGCTGTGCCCTCCTGCCCCGGGCTGTGCCCTCCTGCCCCACACTGTGCCCTCCTGCCCCACGCTGTGCCCTCCTGCCCCACACCGTGTCCTGGGCTGTGTCCCCATCCTCCTCTCCTCGCTCTGTCCCCTCCCACCCCCGGGCTGGGGCACACGGGGGTCCCCCCGTCCCGCAGCTCCATATCCCAGCGCTGCCCTCCCGGATCCAGCCCGGAGGGATCGCGCCGGGCCCTGCTGCCCTCCCCAGCACCCCAGCACCGCGTCCTGGGCACACAGGGCAGGACCCTCTGGAAGGGCTGGAGGGCACGGGTGACCCCCTCACCCACCTCAGGGAAAAAAGTCTGTGCTTGGCTCTGTATGGAATAAGCTGGGAAATGGGAATGGAGCAGGCAGGGAGGCAGCTGGGCCGATAGCCTGTGCTCACTGCCTGCTCCGTGGAGATTTTAGGGGGAAAAGCCCCAAACTGGATAAAAAGGAGCTGGGAGACTGCTCCAGCCTGAGGGAGCTGTGTTGGAGGGGGTGTTGTTCTTGCAGGTGTTTTGTGTGGCGTTTCCCGGAGTTTTAACAGCTGTCAGGGATCCTTTCCCCAGCAGCAGTGGGGGCTCAGGTGGGGGTTTGTGTCTGCTCTCTCCTGGGGTGACAGAAAATGGGATAAGTGTTGGATGAGCAGTTGGATCAGTCTGGTCTGTGAGAGCCACGGGCTGCTCCCTGTGGGGCTCAGGCTGCTGGGCTGAACAGGCTTTGGGACCCCAAGGGGCTTTCCAAAGGTGTTGGGCCTTGCTTGGATCAAGCCAGGCTGGGAATTCCGTGGCAGGAGGTGTCCAGCCCTGCAGAACTCAGCTTTCCTGGAAGGAAAAGCTGAGGGAACGTGATGTTGTGTCCAGGAAAAGGTCCTTGGTGTCCCTGAGAATGCTCAGCCAGAGTCCGGGGGGAGCCTTGTGGGTGCCATCTCTGTTCAAGGTGATTAAAAATCCCCCCAGCTCTCGGAGCATGGTGCTTTGGGCTGTGTGGCAGTGGGATCCTGACAGCGTGTGCTGTAGGGGGACACCTCAGGATCATCCTTTTTCGGTTTTCCTTGAGTTTATTCCCCAATTATTCATTCATTGGGGTGGATCAGTTGCAGTTTATTTTGCTGGTGCCACTGCTTGGGGATCTGCCACGATTTTGGGCACCTTGCTGATGGTGCAGTGAGTTTGGAAGAGCTCCTATCCCCGAGTTATCCAAGAGGTCCCTGTTTCGATGGAGATGGAGCCTTTTGGAAGGCCCGTGGATTGGTCAGTAACAGGTTTGTGGGAGGATGTGGGTGGGATGGTCCTGGTCAGGATTCAGTGGAATCGCAGCCCTGTGTTGCTGCAGGGCTGAATTGGAGCAAAGACTGTCTCCAGTTAGGCCAGACTTAGGAAAAATATCCTCTTGAGGACGTGTGTGGGGCTGGTGTGAGCCCCTGGGAGTTTGTGGAGCCTGGCAGAGGTGGGATGAGCACAGGGATGGGAGCTGTGCCCACAGCTCTGTGCTGGCTGTGGGATGGGATCGCCACGAAACGCTGCTGTGAGGAAGGAGGGGGAAGAACTGGGATCAGCACAAGGCTTTAGCTGTTGGGTTTTGTATCCTCAGCCTCTGCTTCTCTTCTTCCGCTCTTGGGTGTTTCTCTCCCCTCGCTGGTGTTTGTGGCAGCTCCGGGGGTTTATCCCTAGGGCAGGGATGTGCTCAGAGCTGTGGAGAGCCATCACCACCTCACCTCTGCCTGGCCTCGGAACTGCTCTGGAACTGCCTCACAGCACCAGAGAGCAGTTATGTGATTCCCCACGGCTCCAGTTACCCATTAATTGTTTAGAGTCTTCCTTAATTTCCTTGACTGGGCCACTGTGGCCCTCGAGAGCTTCATTTCCAGCTGTGCTGTTTGCCTGTGGGAGTTTCCTTTCCCCACTAACCTCCAGCTGCCCCTCAGTTTTCCAGGCAAGCTCTTTCCTAGGAGTTTGCCCTTTGAGTTTGCTCCTTTCTCCTCTTCCTGGCTTCAAGTGCCAACCTGTCCCCCCTGAACAGCAGAATGTGTGTGCAGGGATGAACCTCCTGCCTTTGCTCCCTTCCTTCCTTCCCAAGACACAGGTCAGGCTGGGGAGATCACAGCTTACTGGGAGTCACTGAACTCCTGGTCTGGGCTGTCACAGGGTCTGGAAAGACCTGGGAGCTGTGGTGGGCTGGGATAACCAGGGATTTGGGATGTCTTGGGCACAGGTTAAAGGCTGCATCCCAGTCCTGGCAGTGGATCTGTGTTGCTGGAAACTGAAAGTGAGTCCAGAGGAGGCCATGGAGATGCTCCAAGGGCTGGAGCCAGGCTGGGAGAGCTCTGGGTGTTCATCTGGAGAAGAGAAGCTCCAGTGAGACCTCAGAGCCCTTCCAGTGCCTAAGGGGACTGGCAGAGCTGGAGAGGGACTGCGGACAAGGGATGGAGGGACAGGACACAGGGAGTGGCTTCCCACTGCCAGAGGGCAGGGAGAGATGGGATATGGGAAGGAATTGTTCCCTGGGAGGGTGGGCAGGCCCTGGCACAGGGTGCCCAGAGAAGCTGTGGCTGCCCCTGGATCCCTGGCAGTGTCCAAGGCCAGGTTGGACACTGGGGCTTGGAGCAGCCTGGGACAGTGGAAGGTGTTTCTGCCCATGGCAGGGGTGGGATTGGATGGACTTTAAGGTCCCTTCCCACCCCAACCATTCCATGGTTCTGTAAAAGGCTCTGATCAGCAGCATCTCAGCCTTCAGGAGGAAGGAACTGGCCTAAAGCAGGGTGATAAAAGTAGCAGAAGAAATGAGTTTTCTTCCTCCACTCGCCAAACGAGCAGCACAAGCGATGGCTCATTTGACATCAGTGTCATTCCCAGGAGCCCACTGGCAGCACCCACCTCAGTGTGAAGCTCAGTGATGTGTTTGTTGTTGTATTTTGGGTTTAGGAGCCTCTTATTTCCCCGGGGTAGCTGAATTTGGGATCTGCTGGTGTGGCATTGGGAGGAATGTGATGGCTGAGCTCTGCCATGTCCCTGACCATGGCTTGAGAAGCTCAGGAGAGCAGTGTTGCTCTGGCTCGTGTGGAGCTGTGGAATTTAGTCATCCAGGGTGAATAAAATCAGGGCTAACAGGCTTTGGGTTTGTGCCAGTGCCAAATCCAGTCCTGAGGAGCCCAGACTGGGTGTGGGTGAGCTCTGGGTGCTCCCCTCCAGCACCCATCCACTGGTTTGCTTCCAGATCTTCAGGGACACTTTTAACTCCTTGAATCCCATTTGCCAGGCCAGCTTCAAACAAGATTGGCATGAGGATGGGGTAAAATCTGAGCCACCACCAGCTCAGGGCTGGTCGGTATCCTTTGTTTCATTGCTTGCATCCTGCTTTTTGTGAGTGAGGAGCTGCTCCACTCGGCCTCTCACTGGGAGATCAGCATGGAAAGGAGCTGAAAGGGTGGGAATTGCTGGAGCTGAGGGAGCAAACACCTTCTCTCAGCTCCTAGCTCTGCACCACACGGTTGCATCCTTAAAACCAGAGCCAGGCAGCAGCGTTGGCCCCTGCCCAAGGGCTGAGCTGTGGGAATTCACATCCCAGGCTGGCAGCCGGCCCTGCCTTGTCACCCTGGCATAGCCTGGGGGGCACACAGGGTGCAGGGTGCGGAGCACTGGGGTTTGGCAGGTGTTTGGATCCTCTCATCACCCTGCTCCAGGCCCTGGGGTGCTTCCTGCTGGGAAGGTTGTGTCAGGGTGAGGTGTCAGAGGTGTGCCTTCATTCCCAAGCTGGAGGAGCCGCTTTCCTTCTTGGAGTTGCTGCAGGGCTTGAAGGAGTGGGGGAGATGGGTGGCTGTCTCAGCCTCTGAAATCAGTGGGGTTTTGGGTGGCTGAACCCACGTTGGCAGGATTTGGGATGGGAAAACCACAGGCTGTGCTTTCCCTGGGCTCTGGGAAAGCGGGAAGCTGCAGGGAAGCAGCCGGCGTGATTCATGTCTCCGAGCTGCCTGCAGAAATTCCCTGCTCGGCTTCAAGTTTGCTTTCCAGGCACTTCTGCAGAGCAGGGCTGAGTGTGAGCCAGGTCTTGGGATCGGAGGGACTGCAGTGAATCCTTCTTTGCTTCCTTCCTTCCTCCCTGTCTGGCAGGACGGGATCTGCAGTGAGGCGCAGAGAGCTGCGGCGCAGCCTGGAGCTCCCGCTGTTCCCTGGAGAGCCATCGACTTAGTGGGATAAAAAAGGCTCTGAATCAATCCCAGGTAACTGAGCCAGGGAGGAGTGTCCTGTCTCACGAGGGGCAGAGCTGTGGGAGTGTGGTACAGGCTTCCCCCTCTGGAATAGCACTGGGATCATGCTGCCAGCCCCCAGAGCAACCCCAAACCCACGCAAACTCCTTCCCTCTCACTCCCTGCCAAGCTGTGTGCTCTGCCCAGCTTGCTCAGCCCCCAGATTTCATCCAGATTTTCTTTTTATCCCTGTTGGGGGTCCCTCTCCAAGCTTGGACAGGGAACAGAGGACACAGTTCCTCTGTGCTCCTGCTGCGTTTGGCTTTCAAGATGCTCATTTGCATTTTAAACCCATCCGCAAGCTCTTTTTTTTAATCTTTTTTTTTTCCCACTTGGCTTTGCTTCCCATGTTCCTGCCCCTCCAAAACGGCAAGGCCACTGCAGGCTTTCAAGGACGAGCCTCTGGTTCCTTTCCTGTTGAAGGAAAGATAGGAAAACCAGCCTTAAAAACCAAATCCCTGCTGACCTTTCCGAAGGGCTGCACATCTCCTTCCTCAGCCTGCCAAGCCCTAAATCTGCCCTAAACTGTCTGAATTATATAATGGAGCCTCAAGTGCTGGGCGGAAACCTCGAACCCTTGGAATTTAAAGCAACGCTGCTGGAGCAGGGATGGTTTCTGGAAGAGGCTCCCTTTGATCTGGCAGATCTGTGCCCCTCGGCTGCGCTGTCCTGTTGTGCTGAGCCTCGGGTTTGGCTCAGTTCCTCTCCCCAGCCCAGGGCTGTTCCCTGTGTAGGTGGGAGGGAGGGCTGGGGGTGATAATTTTCCCTAAGAAAGCATTTTTTGGATGAGGAGAGGCAAATCCAGGGGGGATCGCTGAGCCCCTGCTGCCCGGCTGTGTGCAGGATGGGATGAGCAAAGTCAGGGCTGCAGCCCTGGAATCTTCAGTGATTCCCTTCCTCCTCCACATCCTCTTTGGAGAGCCAGCTGATCCCCATCGTTGCAGAGCTGTGAGGTGCTCACACTCCCTTAAGGATTTGGCTTCTCCTTGTGACCTCCATGAGATCCCAAACTCTTTCCTTCCCCTGGATCTTCCTTCCCGGAGCTCTCCATAACAATCCCAGCAAGGAAATGGTCAATCCTGAACCTCTGGGCTCTTCTTTTCCTCCCAGGGCCTTCCTGCTGACTGGAAACCACCATGACAGACTCCAAGTACTTCACCACCACCAAGAAAGGTAAGGGAAGGAGCAGGAATGTCACAATTCATCCCCGAAACACCAGCTGCTTCTTACACCTGTATAAACCAGGCAGGGAGGGTGGGGGAGCTCCCTTGGGAATACCCTGAGCCCCCGTGGGATGCTGTGGCTGACACCCCACCCTGCTCCTCGCTCTGGAGCAGCTCCTGGGCTGCTGTGGGGTCAGGACACCTTGTCCCCAACCCCCTGACCCTGGCCAGAGCTGGTGGCAGCTGGTGATCGGCTTTAGCGGCTCAGGAGCTCCCCTGGGCAGCTCTCGGGGCCTTAAGCACTTTCCAGACCAAGGAATTAATGGGAGGAGAAGCCATGTGGCATCTTCCTCTTCAAGCCCAGGAGGGAATAAGGAGCTCAGCGTGGCTTCAGGAGGGCGGGAGAGGGTGCTCTGGGCTGGGGGGGATTTGGGAGCCACCGTGGGTATGGGCTTGAGGAGCAGTGCCCAAAATCCATCTGCCATCATCCCTGGGAGGGGTAGAGCCTCCTGGGGCACAGCCAAAAATACCCATCCTGTGCCTGTGGGGTGCTCCTGGCTCCTGCAGCATCTCCCATCCCTGTGGGGCTGGAGGAGCCACAGGGATTCACCAGGAGGCTTGCCTCCATTTCCATGGTTGAGAGCTGAGCCCCCAGAGCAGCCCCAGCCCTCGGTGAGGTTTTTGGGAAGTCAAATCCCTCCTTTCAGGGCCAGCAAAGGAACCCTGGTATGCAGAGGGTGGGAGCTGTGCTCGCCCAGCAGAGGAGTGGGGTGCCCCTTCCTCTAATCCCTGAGCTCCCACTTCTGTTTTTCCAGGGGAGATATTTGAGCTGAAGGCTGAGCTGAACAGTGACAAGAAGGAGAAGAAGAAGGAGGCTGTGAAGAAGGTGATCGCCTCCATGACTGTCGGCAAGGATGTCAGGTGTGTGGTGGGGCAGGATGATGGAATATCCTGAGTGGGAAGGGCCCCACAGGACCATCCAGCCCAGCTCCTGGCCCTGCCCAGACCCCCCAGCAATCCCACCCTGTGCATCCCTGGCAGTGCTGTCCAAACACTCCTGGAGCTCTGGCAGCCTCAGGCTGTGCCCATTCCCTGGGGAGCCTGGGCAGTGCCAGCACCCTCTGGGGGAAGAACCTTTTCCTAAAATCCATCCTAAATCTCCCCCTCATGCTGTTCTCCCAGGTGCCCAAGCCAAACTCAGATGGCTTTTGTGTTCCGTTTTTTCCCCTGTTGCTTCCAAGGGGGTTTCCATGCATGTTTTCCCCTCGGGATTCACCCAGACACCCTCCTGGCTGCAGCTCTCCCTCCTGGGCTGCAGCTTGTGTCCACGTGGCTGCCTGGCAGGTGGGGGCTCTCCTGGCTTTGGTTGTAATCTGGCTAAAAGAGGATTGGTCTGGCCGCCAGATCCGTTTGTTGGGATTATTCCCACTTCCTTCAGGTGTTACTAAAAACAAGCAGGACCCCCTCGGAGCCGTCGTGGCTGAGGGTTGATGTCGGTACCTTGGTCCTGATAAGCCCTTTGCAGCCTCTCCGGTCCAAAAGGTCAGGCAGCTGCTTTTCCTGCTTCTCTTTTCCCATCTGCCTGAGCTGCACGTGGCCCCTTCAGTGCCTTTTCCTGCACAGACCTGTCCCAGCACAGGCAGCATCAGCAATTTGGTTTTCACGGTGCATTTGAGAGCAAATGGAGGGAAAACACACTCGGTGTTGGGAGAACTGGGACGTCCCTGGCTCCCAGAGCAGCAGCAGGTCTTGGGACCACAGTGGAGATCCCGTGGGCAAGGCAGGGGCTTCCAGTGCTTGAAGGGAGCTTAAAAAAAGAGGGAGAAGAGCCTTTTACATGGACAGATAGTGACAGGCCAAGGGGGAATGGCTTTAAACTGAAAGAGAAGAGATTTATATTGGATCTTGGGAAGGAATTGTTCCCTGGGAGGGTGGGCAGGCCCTGGCACAGGGTGCCCAGAGAAGCTGTGGCTGCCCCTGGATCCCTGGAAGTGTCCAAGGCCAGGCTGGACAGGGCTTGGAGCAGCCTGGGATAGTGTCCCTGCCTGTGGCAGGGGGTAGAACAAGATGAGCTTTAAGATTCCATGATTCCCAGCCCATTCCATGGTCCCGTGGCTGTACCAGCCCATTTTTTTAATGTGTGTGCCTGTTTCAGGCTGCAGGGAAGCAGTTGGCTGAGTTCACTTCTCCCCAGGAGGTGCCAGCAAAGCCTGGTTTAGCCTGGGGTGAGACCAGCCCAGGTGGGTGGCAGCTCTGCAAAGCTCAGTTCCCTGGATTTAGGGGGGCCCTGGCTTTGATCCTGTCAGGGCTGGCTGGGTTTGCGGAGGTGGAGAAGCTTCCAGGAGCCTTGGGACATCTGTCAGGGTGGGATAACCCCTGTGTTAGCCCTGGGATCTCGATTGCCTCTCCTGCGGCGGTTTAATTGTCTAATTGGTCTGTCTTTGGATGGAGCAGCATCTCTGGTATCCCACAGCTCCAGGATGGTCAGGAGGGGAAGCCCCAGCTCTGTGTAGGCAGCTGGTCCACTCCATTCCACTCCATCCAGCAGAGTGTCCTGGTGCTGGGGACTCACCCAGCACAGTGGGGCTCTTCCTTTGGCACCATCCTGTGATGGTGCATAAAATCATGGAATATCCTGAGGTGGAAGGGACCCACAAGATCGTCCAGTCCAGCTCCTGGCCCTGCCCAGGACACTGCAACAGCCTCACCCTGAGCTTGAGGGAGTTGTCCAGAGCTTTCTCCCAGGGCAGTGGATGTGCCCTGGAGCTGGGATGCAGCAGAGCTCCATGGGAGAGCTCAATTTTGGTCCATCGGGGGCTGGTTTTGTTACAGATCCATAAAAAAAAATCCACTGGGGAGGAACAATTCAGCCGCATTCGCTGCAGGGTGGGCTCAGGTCATGGAATTATGGAAAGGTTTGGGTGGGATGGGTCCTTAAAGCTCATCCCACCCCCTGCCACGGTCAGGGACACCTTCCACTAGCCCAGGTTGCTCCAAGCCTTGGACACGGCCAGGGATCCAGGGGCAGCCACAGCTCCTCTGGGCACTCTGTGCCAGGGCCTGCCCACCCTCCCAGGGAACAATTCCTTCCCAATATCCCATCTCTCCCTGCCCTCTGGCAGTGGGAAGCCATTCCCTGTGTCCTGTCCCTCCATCCCTTGTCCCCAGTCCCTCTCCAGCTCTCCTGGAGCTCCTTTAGGCACTGGAAGGGCTCTGAGCTCTCCCTGGAGCTTCTCTTCTGCAGGGGAACATTCCAGCTCTCCCAGCCTTTCCTCCCAGGAGAGAGCTGGGTTTTCCTGGCTGTAGGAGCAGGTTATCTGTGGGCAGCACGGCAGCGCCCTGCCTTCACCAGGAGCCTCTCTCTGTTCCAGTGCTCTCTTCCCGGACGTGGTGAACTGCATGCAGACAGACAACCTGGAGCTGAAGAAGCTGGTCTACCTCTACCTGATGAACTATGCCAAGAGCCAGCCAGACATGGCCATCATGGCAGTGAACACCTTTGTGAAGGTGAGGGGACAAGGGACACTGCGTGCCACATCACCGTGCCAAGCTGCAGATTAGGGAGCACGGGCAGCTTTCCAAAGCCTCTTCCTTCTGGAGGAGGGGCTCTCCAGGCTCTAGAAAACTGATTGAATTTGTCCAGCAATGCAGAAAGCCATTTTTTGGCAGCCATCCTGTGCCACTCGCTCTGTCAGGGGTGTGGGCAGCTCCCGTGATCGAGAGCCGTCATGTGAATTTATGTGCTGAGAAAATCCCTCGTGATCTTCCTGTTGGAGTTGGGAATTGAAGAGTGTGTTAGGAGTCCAGGATGTTGCCAAATCACTCAGTGAAAACGCCTGGTGGGCTTTAGAGGGAGTTTGGGCTGTTTAGGGAGGATAAACCCCACATAATAATCCCAATATGTATTTCCAGCATCAGGCTGGATTCGGGTACCTGGTGTAAGTGATGAGGGATTCCTGGAGGGAACGAGGAGTCCTGGGAGTGAGGATTGCTGGTGTTAGAACTCAGTGGGTGCGGGGTGAGAGAGAAACTTCTCTTGGGTGACTTGTTCTTGAGAGCAGAGCATGAAAACCTCAGGATTTGAACCACCTGGAGGTCCTGAACCCTACAGAGATCCCCGTGATTCGAGGCATCCAGGATATCCAACCTCCCCTCTCCTCCCCGCAGGACTGTGAGGACCCCAACCCGCTGATCCGGGCTCTGGCCGTGCGCACCATGGGCTGCATCCGGGTGGATAAGATCACGGAGTACCTGTGTGAGCCGCTGCGGAAGTGCCTCAAGGACGAGGATCCCTACGTGCGCAAGACGGCCGCCGTCTGCGTGGCCAAACTGCACGACATCAACGCCCAGCTGGTGGAGGACCAGGGCTTCCTGGACACCCTCAAGGATCTCATCTCAGACTCCAACCCCATGGTGATCATTTTTTTCCTTCTCTCTCCTATCTTCCTCCAAATGGCATCCCAGTGCTCTCCCATCATGTTCCTCCCCAACTCAGTCCAAGAGTCTCTGTTTGGTGCTAACAAACCACTTTTGGAGAATTTTTGCTTCTTAGGATATGTTCCCTGCCCTGTAAACCTGTCTCTCCTGGACAGAGTGTTTCTCCCATCCCTTGGCGTTGTTATTCCTCTGTTCCCGATGGGAAGGAGGCTGCTCCAGGTGGCTCAGAGCAGAGGGAAGCTGGTGCTTGGTTCTGATACCACGTAGCCAGTGGCTTTTGCCTCTAGTTTTCTTGGCAGTTGAGCTTTGGCTTCCTTCCCTTTCCCCAGGCATGAGGAACTTTTAAAACTAGCTTTCCCCAGGGTTTCTCTTCCCTTCTTTCCCAGTCTTGGCCGGGGGTAGCATTGAACCCAGGAGCTGTTTGAAAAGCTCTGGGGCTCCTCAGAGCTGCCTTGGGAAGGGGAGCTGGGCATGGAGCCAAAGCTGACTCCTGTTGGAGCTGTTGGAGGTGCGGTGTGGGCGGTGGGAGTGTGCTGGTGGGGATGGCTCATCCATCTCCCTCAGATCCACGGGGAGAAGGAGAAGCTGGAGCCCAGATGTGGGTGGGATGCGAGGGGTTGATAGTGAGGAGGCAGCTCGTCCCCTCACAGCGCATCTGGTGTCACCAATCCATGTCCTGTCCCCCCGACAGGTGGTGGCCAACGCGGTGGCAGCGCTGTCAGAGATAGCAGAGTCTCATCCCAGCAGCAACCTCCTGGACCTCAACCCCCAGTCCATCAACAAGCTGCTCACAGCCCTCAACGAGTGCACTGAGTGGGGCCAGATCTTCATCCTGGACTGCCTGGCAAACTACATGCCCAAGGATGATCGGGAAGCTCAGAGGTGAGGGGACTCTGAGCTGGAAAGGGGAGGGGACAGGCAGGGCCTGGCACTGCTCCTTCTCCTCTGAGGAGCATCTTCATCCTCCTGACCCTGCTGCAGGAGGGGGGACAGCAGGAATCTGCTGGAGCTGTGCCTTGGGCACGGCCATCTGGAGCCTGCCCTGGTCCTGTAGCGAGCCCTGGCACTGGGATTGTGCTCCTTGAGCTGCTTAAAATGTGGCTGCAGGGGACAACAGGCACTGGGGAGCCCCAAAACGGGGTCATTGCCAGAGGGTTCTGCAGGGCCTGGGGAATAACCTTCACCGGGGCATTCAAGAGCCAGTCCAGCCTCTTTGGGAAGGTCCCAAGTGCTGCTCAGCTTTCCTCCAAGTCCTTCCTTCATGCTGGTGGGAGTTTTTCAGCAGGGAGAAGGGTTGGGATAATTTCCTTTCCCTCCTCCTCACCCCGGCAGCATCTGTGAGCGAGTGACACCGCGGCTGTCCCACGCCAACTCCGCCGTGGTGCTGTCGGCCGTCAAGGTGCTGATGAAGTTCATGGAGATGCTGTCCAAGGACCTGGATTATTATGGCACTCTCCTGAAGAAGCTGGCCCCACCACTGGTGACCCTGCTGTCCGCAGAGCCCGAGCTGCAGTACGTGGCCCTCCGCAACATCAACCTCATCGTGCAGAAAAGGTTTGTGTCCAGGTGTCCCCTCTTTCTTGGTGCTGCAGTCCCTCTGATTGCAGCAGTGTCACAACCCATCCTGTGGGGCTTTTTCAGTTACTGAAAATCCAAGGAGAGTCATGGAGTCATGGAATGGTTTGACTGGGGGTGGATCTTAAAGCATATCTCATCCCACCCCCTGCCATGGGACACCTTCCCCTAGACCAGGTTGCTCCAAGCCCTGTTCAATCTGCCCTTGAGTCAGTCAGGTGAGGGAATGAGCAGGGAGCTAAGCTGGGATCTCCAGTTTAGTTTATCCTTTAGTTTAATTTATCCTTCATTTGGGTCAGCAAAGGATGGCGAAACCAAAAGCTGGGAGACTTTAGAGTAGTCACTCTGTGTCTAGGAAAGGAACTTTGCTCTGCCAGCTGCTTTCTCCACAGTTGTCCCCTTTGAACAAGTGCTCAGAATCCTTTTGTCCCTTTGCTGAGCTAAAATCCTGGTGGGCAGGAGGTGGCCAAGGCCCCACACGTGTGCCTGGAGCAGAAGTGGCAGCTGGAGAGCCCCAGCCCAGTCAGATGATATGTCCTCTTCCCAGTCAGCACCGTGGTCGTCTCTTAAAAATAGCAGCAATTTCTGGGAGAAGCAGAAAGCAATTAGTGTCCCTGGGAGTGGGAATGTGGAAGGCAGCTTGGAGCTGGACCTGGCCTAGCTCTTTCCCAGGTTAGAGAGAGGAGGAGCTGGTGAGAAAGGTCCAGCCTAGCCCTGGGGTCTGGATTTGTGTCCCTGCTCCCACCAAAATGTCCCTTCCGGCCTTGGCAGGACAAACGTCCCCTGTTGCCTCACGTCTGGTCCGTGTTTGTGACCAGGCTGTGCTCTGTCCCCTACGTGCCAGCAAAGGGGAGCCAAAGGACAGAATCCTGGGGGATAATCATGGTGACTTGAATTCCTTGGCGTTGAAAATGCCCCCAAAACCTTGGGATTGTGACCAAGGAGCCTCATCCTCCTGGCCTGGAGTGCTCAATCTCCATGTTTCCCTAGCTTATGTCCATTGGGCAGAATCCTAAGGGAATAACAACAGCGTTTTGGATTCCTTGGCATTGAAAATGTCAAGGATTGTGCTGGACGTGGGTGCATGTCCCCCCTAACCGCTGCCTCTCACTGCCCTCAGGCCTGAGATCCTGAAGCACGAGATGAAGGTGTTCTTTGTCAAGTACAACGACCCCATCTACGTCAAACTGGAGAAACTGGACATCATGATCCGCCTGGCTTCCCAGGCCAACATTGCTCAGGTCAGGAGCTGTGGGTGGAACATCCAGGGGTATCCCAATCCCAGCCTCAGCTGTGTGGGATGTGGCCTGTGATGCCTGGATGGGCTTAACCTAAAACAGAAGATAGACAGAGTTAAGAGAATAAAAAGCAGTTATATTTATTGAAAGGCCTTCAGGTGCATTTTGGGCAGTCACAGCCCAGCCAGGGGCTACACCCAAGATGGATGATGGGTCACAGGTTGTTCATACTTAATAAGTTTTGTCCATTTGCATATAGAGGGTTAATTCTCCAGTTACAGCTTCAGGTAATGAAGTCAATTGCTCCAAGTTTGCTACCCCAATTCACTGTGATTTACATATCTTGGGGCCTGAGACACTAAGGTGTCCTTGAGGTTCGAGCTTAGAGAGGAATTGTTTTGTCTAAAAATGAGAGAGCAGCAGCTTAGCACTCTATATGGAGTCCAGAGTTACACACTGAAGAATTACAGGATTACAGATACATGAAAAATATAGAAGCTAAAATCTTAAGGTGTCACCCAGAGCAGCTGTCCGACCCAGCCTGCTTGTGCTGGTCACTGCCTCACTCTCCTGGTGGCTTTTCCTTGCTGCCAGGCTCTCACTGTGCTGCCCTATCCCTCAGGTGCTGGCAGAGCTGAAGGAATATGCCACGGAGGTGGACGTGGATTTTGTCAGGAAGGCGGTGAGAGCCATCGGCCGCTGCGCCATCAAGGTGGAGGTGAGCGCTGGGACACCTTGGGTGTGGGTGTGCCCGCCTGTGGGTGGGCAGGGCAGCACTTTCCAGCACATGGTGGGTGTCTCATGCCACGAATTTGTGAGCTGAAACCTTCCTGGGCCTGGGAATGAGCCATGGTTGTTCCACAGGGCTCATAGGGGGTGTCAGGAGGGTATTCCATCCCCTTATCCTTTAAGGTGCTGCTTTAGGGTCCTTGCCTAAAACAGAGCCAGCAGCTCTGCCTGATGAATTAATGCAACAGGTGATGCCAGTGGTTTGTTGGGGATCAGGGTGGGGCTGGGATCCCTTCCTGAGGGGCTGGGGGGAAATTGATCCCTTCCCAGAGGCTGGGAGAGAGCTGATCCCTTCCCAGGGAGCTGGAATCTCAATCTCTTTGCAAGAGGCTGGCAAGGAGCCGATCCCTTCCCGAGGGATTGGGAGGGAATCGATCCCTTCCTGAAGGGCTGCTTGGAGGCTTTGCTTCCCTGTGGGGATAATTTTCCAAAGGGGATAATTAAAAACCTCCCTGGAAAGCTAGCTCTGCATGGCTGGGATACTTCTCATGGGGAGAGAGGATCCTGTGGGAATGTGCAGAGAGGATGAGGAGGAGCTACACCTGGATGTGGAGACCACACTCGTGTGTCCCCCACTCCACTCTGGGTTCGATTTGGGTGGGGATGATGGGGAGTGGGAGTGGCAGCCGAGGGTTTGGGGTGGGATGTGACGGGGTCAGTGCCTGGGCTGTCCCTGTGGAGGGTTTGGGGTGGGATGTGAAGGGGTCAGTGCCTGGGCTGTCCCTGTGGAGGGTTTGGGGTGGGATGTGAAGGGGTCAGTGCCTGGGCTGTCCCCATGTGACCGAGTCCCTCTGGCAGCAATCGGCCGAGCGCTGTGTCAGCACCCTGCTGGACCTCATCCAGACCAAGGTCAACTACGTGGTGCAGGAGGCCATCGTGGTCATCAGAGACATCTTCCGCAAGTACCCCAACAAGTGCGTGGGCATTCTCTGGGATGTGGAATCTGTGGGATGCTCCTAGTCCTGCACGAGCTCTTGGCACCCCCCTGTGCTTGGGGACCCCAAACTCTTGGTGGGATGAAGCCCCTGGAGCCTCCCTGCAGCACAGGTGGCTTTGGGTTTTTTCCACTCTGAGGGGTCAGTGCTTCCTCAGGAGTTCAGCTGGGCTAAGTTGTCCCCAGCCCCAGGATTGCTCCGTGGTGGCATTCCCAGATCCAGACACTCAAATGGAGAGGAGCTGCCAGGGATGTGCAGGTCCCTTGCATCAGCAGAAACTGTCCCTGGCTCTCAGTCCAGCTCCTGATGCTGGAACAAGGGCAGCAGGAGGAGAGGGGAGGGAATGTTCCAGCTGAGCCATGATGAATAGGCAACTCTGTAATCAGGAAGTTGGGGACTAATGGTGGTAATAAATACTAATGAACTGAATTGGTAACGAGCAGAGCTCTGCAGGAATAGCCAACAGCTCCGGAGACGAGTGGATCAGACAAGCAGGGTTAATTCCGGAGCAGGGAATGTGCTCTGGGATCGGTGTGGGCACTGCCCATGGGGAGAGGGGACAGCCAGGCAGGGTGCCCTTGGCCACATCCCGGCTCTGCTGTGGGTGATGGGATGTGGTTTGGAGTTTGGGTGGATCAGCATTTGGGTCTCCTGCTCTCAGTGAGCTTTCTCCTGCTTTTTGTCCTCTCCTGGGGAAGGTACGAGAGTGTGATCGCCACGCTCTGCGAGAACCTGGATTCCCTGGATGAGCCCGAGGCCAGGGCTGCCATGGTCTGGATTGTGGGGGAATACGCCGAGCGCATCGACAACGCCGACGAGCTGCTGGAGAGCTTCCTGGAGGGATTCCATGATGAGAGCACCCAGGTGTGCCAGGGGGAGTGCTGGCTCAGGGTGGCACCGGACAGAGCTCCTGCTACGTGCAGCAGGGGATGGTTTGCTCTGAGGGTGTTCGTGCAGGTGCTCGGACCAGCCGTGTCCCACAGAGTTTGGGTGTAGGATGTGGCCCTGGAATGTGGTCTCATGAAAGGTGTTCTTGCCCATGGCAAGAGCTGGAAGGAGATGGGCTTCAGCCTTCCAGCCCAAGCTGCTCTGTGGTTCTTTGAAATGCCACCATGGTGTCCCAAGCACCTTTCCTGTTTTGGGAGGCACCAGGCAGTCACCTCATTATTCCACTGTGCCAACACAGGACCCCTTTGGAGCTAGAAAATGAGCAGAGGAAGCCATGCTTGCCCTGTCTCCCAGGGTGACTGAGGCCATTGGGTTTGCCTGTGGAATTTTGGAGGGTTTCCATCTCTGGAAAACTCTGCAAAACACTCTGTAACCAAGTGACGGTGAACAGGGCAAAGTCTGCAAATGCAAAATAGCAGAGCCAGCAATGCTGGCTCCGTGAGAGGTTGGGAGGGGCTGTCACAGGGGAATTCCTGCTGCTTATTCATATGGAGTCAAAGGATGCTCTGGCCTGTGCCCTGTGGGGCTGTGTAACCTGCTTCTAAAGATCCTGCCCCATAATATTGGGATCAACCTGTGTCTCTGAGGGTGTGGAAATGGGCTGGAATGGGCCCAGGTGAGGTGCCCTGACGTGTCACTGCCACTGCATGGTCACCATGCCTTTGGTCCTTGTGAAAGGCACATTGGAGTGAGGTCCTGGGGCAAATCCATGTGTTCTGCACAAATCCAGTGTGCCCTGTCTGTGCTCCACAGGTCCAGCTGCAGCTGCTGACAGCCATTGTGAAGCTGTTCCTGAAGAAGCCCACGGAGACACAGGAGCTGGTGCAGCAGGTGCTGAGCTTGGCCACGCAGGTGGGTAACGCCTGGGAGAGCTTCCCAGGGCTTCCCATTCCCTGGGAATGGCTTGGTCCTCTGACAGCAGGCAGGTAATTGGAGCTGAATTCAGAATGGTTTGGGTTGGGAGGAACCTTAAAGATCCTCTTGTTCCATTGTGCAGGAACACCTTCCACTGTCCCAGGCTGCTCCAAACCCCATCCAGCCTGGCCTTGGACACTGCCAGGGATCCAGGGGCAGCCACAGCTTCTCTGGGCACCCTGTGCCAGGGCCTGCCCACCCTCCCAGGGAACAATTCCTTCCCAATATCCCATCCATCCCTGCCCTCTGGCAGTGGGAAGCCATTCCCTGTGTCCTGTCCCTCCATCCCTTCTCCCAAGTCCTTCTGGGACTGCTGATAGTTGAAGTCCTGGAGAGCACAGATGCTCCCAGGCTCAGTAGGCACCTTGCAGCCTCTTTACCTTTGATCCCTGTGATCCTCCCAGCAAAGCTTAGAAGGGAAAAGCAGCTCTGAGTAGCTCTGTAGTAACTGCAGTTGCTCCAAGCAGCTCCGTAGTAGCTGCAGCTTCCCAATGGCTTCCCAAAGGACTCGGACAACCCCGACCTGCGGGATCGTGGATACATCTACTGGCGCCTGCTCTCCACGGACCCTGTGGCTGCCAAGGAGGTGGTGCTGGCAGAGAAGCCTCTGATCTCGGAGGAGACAGATCTGATTGAGCCCACGCTGCTGGATGAGCTCATCTGCTACATTGGGACCCTGGCCTCGGTGTACCACAAACCCCCCAGCGCCTTCGTGGAGGGCAGCAGGGGGGTCGTGCACAAGAGTTTGCCCCCACGGACAGGCTCGTGAGTATTCCTGCATCCCCACCCCGTGCTGGGGCTTGAAGGGCTGTGGATGAGGGGTTGGATGTGGAGCTGAGTGGCTGTGGGGCTGCTGGGCTCGGAGCTGAGCCCTCCTGACCACATTCCCCAGCTGGTGACCCCCTGGAATCAGGTGGCTGCCCTGAGCCTGGCCCTGAGCACTGCTGGAGTGACATTGCTTCACTGCCACTTCACCTGTGTTGTGTCACCTTTGGGGGAGGCCAGTCTGGCAGCTCCCTCGGTGTTGTTGTCCTTCCCTGGGAGGTTCTGTTGGAGCAGGGCTGTGTGGGTTCAACGCTGTCCTTAAAAAGCTGCAGTGATCCCAGTGGAAGGTGGTCTCCATGAGAATGTGTTGGGAGCCAGGGTGGCATGGGGGATTTGTTTGCCGTTGAAGTGTTGGGAGCCTTGCTGGGCTGGGAGATCAACTGGGCCAACCCTGTCTGCAGTGGGACCTCCTGTCCCAGCTGGAGCTCCTCAGCCTCTCCCACCTTTCCTGTGCCATTCCCTTCAGGAGCGAGAGTGTCGAGAGCCCGGACACAGCCCCAGCGGGGGGGCCGGCAGCAGATCAGCCCGCGGTGATCCCCACCCAGGGGGACCTGCTGGGGGACCTGCTCAACCTGGACCTCGGCCCCCCGGTGAGCGGGCCACCCGTGGCCACCTCCGCCGTGCAGATGGGCGCCGTGGACCTCCTCGGGGGTGGCCTGGACAGCCTGGTACGTCCCAGCTCCAGTGCTCCTTCCCTGATTCTGGGGTATCCCGTTGGCATCATGCTGGGTTTGATGCTGGCACCAGCCTGGGCTGTCTTGGGATGGGACAGACATGTCAGCCTGGGGATGTCTGGGCTGCTCCTTTCCTCCTGCAGTGGGTGAGGACAGAAGGCACTGCACCCTCATTTTCCCTGCCACTACCCAACAGCTGGGGGGCTCCCACCCACCACTTCCCTCGGTTGGTGTGGATGTTCCCACTCCATGTGCTGTGCTGCAGGAGTGGCTGCTCTCCTGGGCCTCCCTCTGACCCCAGACTGCTGCAGGGCTGGGCCAGGATGTGCTCACTCCCAGCCTGTGGGGTTCTTTACGGGTGTCCCCTGTGCCAGGAGGTCTGGAGGTGACAGCATGTCCTCCTGGGAATGCAGCCCAAGCAGTGGTTTGGCCTCGGGGTGAGGCAGGATGGAAACCTCTCCCTGCCTGGGAACACCTGCCCTGTGGGTGCTGGAGGTGCTCCAGGCTCCCTGAAGGAACAGAGTTTGGAGTTTTCTCCATGACTCATGAGATCCAGCAGATTTATCCCAGGGGGAGGTAGCGTCACTGCCTTTCCTGTTTTGTAACCCTGCAAGTGCTGCCCTGGCTCCCTGTGGCTCACAGGGATTAGGGATGGGCTGGTCCTGAGGCTGGGAATGAGGGCTGACTCTGTCCCCTGGCTCCAGGACAGCCATGGACAGACAGACGGATGTGTCAGGACTAACCTCTGTCCCTTCCTCCCTTCTCTTTTCTCTCTCTCTCTCTTTTTGATCTCCTCTCCTGGCTTCTCTCTGCATGTGGCTGGCTCTTCTCTCCACCTTGCCTGCTTCTGCTTGGAGATGGGGGACGAGTCGGAAGGGGTATGGATCACCCTCTGCCCACCCCTGGCTGGCCCTGCTCCCCACCCCAAGCCCCAGTGACACCTCGCTTCCCTCTGGGGACAGCCATGGCCGCTCACAGCTCCAGCGCTGGGACTGCTGGAGCATCCTGACACCAGGCCCTTGCTGCCCCACTCTGCTGCTCTCAGGGAGTGCCCGGAGGGGACATTTTGGGGGATTCCTGCGCCCTCAGCCCTGCCCCTGCTGATGCCCCTTTCTTCTCTTGCAGCTGCGCAGTGATGTGGGAGGCAGCCCTGCTGTGAGTGTGCCCTCACACCCAAACCCTCTCACTCTCTGCATCCTCCTCCTCATCCTCCTCATCTTCCTCCTGTCCCCCTCCCCGTGGTGCCCCCCATAACCCCTCCCTTGTCCCCACAGATGGGTGGCGGCGGTGGCACCTTCACACCAGCGCCCAGCACCACGGCGCCCACAAACGTGGGGGCATCCCTTGGCAGCGGCCTGGGCGACCTCTTCGACCTCACTGGTGGGGTGGGCACCCTCTCAGGATCCTACGTGGCCCCCAAAACAGTGAGTGGGGCCTCCAAACCCGGGGTTAAGGGGGACACAGACCCCTGCTGTCTGCTCCCAGTGGCAGAGCCTCCCCAGGAGGAGGTGGGGGACACCAGAGGGACTGTTTTGGGTGACACCCCGAGGGTTTCTTGTCTCCCTCACGCAGGTCTGGCTCCCTGCCATGAAAGCCAAGGGGCTGGAGATCTCTGGCACCTTCAGCCGGCAGGTGGGCTCCATCTCCATGGACCTCGTGCTGACCAACAAAGCCCTGCAGGTCATGTCCGACTTTGCCATCCAGTTCAACCGCAACAGGTGAGTCCCACCTGGGCTGGGGTCACCTGGCACCTGTGGAGATGCTGCTCAGAGCAGTTTTGTGTGGAAAAGGGCGTGAGGAAGGAGCTGCAAGGGCTGGGAACAGCCTCTGGTGATGACCCTTCTCTCTCTGATGGCTGTGGTGGTGATGAGCATCAAACCAAAGCCTCTAAGAAGTTGGCTGAAGAGGCCGTTCCTCAGGGGCCTGACCATTGTCCTCTTGTTTGTCCTGCTGAACTGGTGCTTCCTTTTCCTTCAAAGACCCGGAGAGAATGCTAAAAGTGGGTGTGGGTCTGTGTAGGAGGAAGGGGGAGATTTTGGGGCTGCCCCAGGGCAGGAACCAGCCCCATCCTGGGCTGTGCGGGGGCAGCAAGGTCATTCCTGGGAGCCCCAGGTTTGGATAGACTGTGCCTTGTGCGATTACCTGCTGTCCCCACCCTGATCCCTGCCCTCCCTGGTGTCCCCCAGCTTCGGCCTGGCCCCTGCAGCTCCTCTCCAGGTCCATGCGCCTCTGGCCCCCAACCAGTCCGTGGAGATCTCCCTCCCCCTGAACACCGTGGGCTCCGTCATGAAGATGGATCCTCTCAACAACCTCCAGGTGGGGAACATGGAGATCTCCCCTCCAGGGTCCTTTGGAGAAAGCTGGAGGGAGGTGTGACAGCAAGAGCCAGCTGCTTGCTGCAGTGACACCTGGCTCCAGAGGCGTGCATGGGGTGGGATGGGACACTTTGGGAAGGTCATGGGGGTCAGAGGTGTTGAAATCCCCGTGTCCTTCCACCCCAGGTGGCAGTGAAGAACAACATCGACGTCTTCTACTTCAGCACCCTGTATCCCCTGCACATCCTGTTTGTGGAGGATGGCAAGATGGGTGAGTTGGGATGTGGGTGGCTGTCACTTGTCCCTAGGTGCCATCCCAGCCCCTGGGACCCTCCTGACCACATTCCTCAGCTGGTGACCCCCTGGAATCAGGTGGCTGCCCTGAGCCTGGCCTTGGGGCATTGCTGGAGGGGGTGACAGGGTGACATCCAGTTGTGTCACCTTCGGGGCTGGCCAGTCTGGCAGCTCCCTCAGTGCTGGTGTCCTCCCTCCCTGCAGAGCGACAGATGTTCCTGGCCACTTGGAAGGACATTCCCAACGAGAACGAGACCCAATTCCAGATCAAAGACTGTTCCCTCAATGCAGGTGGGTCTGACACCCTGGGAAGGAGCTGGCTCAGCTCACAGCTGGTGACCAGTTCATCCCAGTTACCCCAGGCTGTGGGGAGATGAGAGCTCCTTCCCCTGTGCTCAGCCTGGACCTCCAGGAAGGAGCAGATGCTTTGCTTGCCCTTGGCTCGCTGTAGGAACTTGGCAGGTTGGAATGAGATGGGCTTTGAGGTCATCCAACCCAAACCGTTCCATGATCAGGTGATCCCGAGTCACTCTGCCTGGTGGGGATGTCCCTGGTCCTTGCAGTGCCCACTCTGGGATCATAAAATCATAGAATTCTGTGGAAAAAGACCTCCAGAATCATCAAGTCCCTCCATTCCTCCAGCACTGCTAAGTCCACCAATGTCCCCAAGTGCCACATCCACAGGGCTGTTAAATCCCTGCTGCACCAGTGCCTGACCACCCTTTCCATAAAAGAATTTCCCCTGATATCCAGTCTAAACCTCTGCCCTGACAAGGAGGGGAGGAGATGGGGCAGGAGCAGCTCCAAGGGGAGCAGGGGTTCAGCCCAGCCCCCTCAGCCTCTCTCTCCCACCCCAGATGCCGTGAGCAGCAAACTCCAAGGCAGCAACATCTTCACCATCGCCAAGAGGAACGTGGAGGGTCAGGACATGCTCTACCAGTCCCTGAAGCTCACCAACGGCATCTGGGTGCTGGCAGAGCTCCGGATCCAGCCCAGCAATCCCAGCTTCACGGTACATCCCAACGCCCTGGGGCAGCTCCCTGCCTTCCCTGCCCTCAGCTTGGGGGACACATCCCTGGTGGTGCTGGTGGCAGCCCTGCTGTCCCTGTCTCGTGGGGAGGGTGACACTGCTCCTGTGGGAGCAGCTGAAGGACACAGAGGGGTCCCAACCCCCCCAGCTCCATCAAACCCTGTCCTCACAGCATCCCCTGAGCAGGGATCTATCCACACCTCGTCCATGAGCCATCCCGATGTCCTGCTTTCCCTGTCCCCTCCCCTCTCCCTGGCAGCCTGTTCTCTCTGGGGTGGGACGAGCTGTGTCACCCTGACTCCTCTCTCTGTGTCTCCATCCCCGCCGCCCGCCCGCCCTCGCCGGCCTGCCCGCTCTTGCAGGATTTGGAGGTTAGAGATTGGTTTTTCCCTGGCTTCGGGCTCTCCCTGGCTGCTGCCTGGATATTCCTCCCTCCCCTGATGTTTTTCCCTGCCCTGCCAGTCTAGTGCCTCCCTGCCTCTCCCCTGGCATGAGGAGGGGGACGTTTCCGAGGGTTGGGATGTCCCCACTGCCCTCCTGGTTTCACTGGGGATGAGGATAGCTGCAAATCCTTACCCCAGAGGATCCTCCATGAGTTTTCCCTGCTTGAGGAGATAATTTTGGAATCATTTAATATTTAAGCAAACACCTGAAGGGGCTTATTCCTCTTCAGAGAGGAGGATGTTTTTGGGGAACCCTGGAGTGCCAGGCACTGAATCCAATCCCAAAATCCGCAGTGTTGTCCCTGCCTGTTCCCTGCCTGTGCTGCATGTGGATGGCTCTTCCCTGGGAGGCCTTTAATGCCTTTAATATCCTTTTTCCAGCTGAAATCAGGAGCTGAACTACCCCATGGGAGGGAGAGTGCTGCAGCATGCAGGGCTGTGCTTTGGGGCTGGTGGCTCTCCAGGTGGGATAGAATTCCATGACCCTGCTCTTCCCTCTCTCCCCACAGTTATCCCTGAAATGCCGAGCGCCAGAGGTGTCCCAGTACGTCTACCAAGCCTACGAGACCATCCTGAAGAACTGAGGTGCTGCTGCAGCCCCTCCTCCTCCTCTTCCTCTGCTCCCTTTCCCGCCCGAGGAAGCAGGGCTGGATCCGTGTGCATGTCCCCTTTCCTTCCTGCCCAGGAATTCCCTGGGATTCTCCCGTTCCCGGCGGGGCTGGGGGGAGCGGAGGGGGGCAGGGGGGCTGTCCCCAGTCCCTGCATCCCTGTAGCAATCCATGTGTGAGTGATGCCGTGTCCTCCTCGCTGGTGTTGCTCCCTCCAGATCCCAGTTCCACCCTCCTCCGGCTGGGAGCTGTGTGGGGCTTTTCTCCCAACTCCCAAAAACCCCAGCTCCTGCTCCTGGCTCTCCTGGAGTGGTGTCTGGTGGGTTCTGCATTCCAAACCCCGGGAATAGCACCTGGGGGTCACTCCTGTCTTGGCTGGGGGCCCAAAGTGCCGTGGGATTGGGTGGCTCAGGCTGCAGATCCCCCTGGAGCCCTGGGATTTGGGGCTGGAGCAGGTGGGAAACAGCTTTGGCTTCTTTCCCCTCCCTGGTTTGTCCCCTGGTTTGGCAGAGCCGTGGGTGAGCCCTTCACAGAGGGTTTCCTTCCCATGGGAGACCTTCCCAAATTCCCAGAACGGCTCGAGGATCCCAATTTGAGGCTGTACTTAACGTGCAGGTTAAAAAAGGGCTTTTCCAGCCCCCTCCAGCCCCTTCTGTGGGGTCAGGAGGGCTCTGAGTGTCCCCTTCGCCTGTCCCCAACCCCACGGCTCCCTCTGCTCCCCCCCCGGCACCCCTGGGGGTCCCACTGCTCCTTTTCCCCAAATCAAGCCATGGGTCCCCCCTCCCTCGAAGCAGGAAATCTCTAATATATGAAAGATAAATATATTGTAATGTTCACTGGTTTGAAGGGAATGTTGAATAGAGGTGACACCAGCCCCAGGTGACACTGCCAGGGTGGCCGTGACCCGGTGATCCCGAGGGAAGCAGGATCCTGGGAGCTTCCTGCCAGCAGCACAGGGGCAGATAAGCCCTCGCTGGGGACAATGACCCTGTGGCCTCTGGCACGGCAAGGCCTGACACAGCAAATGGCCCAGGGACACAGGGCCGGTCATCCCCTGGGGACAGGATGGGCCTGGAGAGCTCTTGGCTCTGCTGCTGGAGCCTCTCATGGATCCACCAAGGCCTAAGGTGGCCCTGCACCCCTACATGGTGCCCAGTCTGGGTGCCCCGAGCCCCTCCTGGGGTTGGGGACAAGTGTGGGGTCCCCAGCAGCTGCTGCTGGTCCCTGGGGGGTGGACGACAGTCCGTGGCAAGGACAGGCAGCACCATCGAGTCCTGCTCTGGGACATCCCACCAAGCACTGGCACCCCTGCCAGCTGTCCAGCTGGGTACTGGCACTGGGACTGAGCACTGGGGCTGCTCCAGGACACCCCACAGGTCACTGGTCCTGCTCTGGGACACCCCATGGGTCACCAGCCCCACTCCCAGGGACCCCAGTGGACACCCTGCTTTGAAACCCCACAAGTCACAGCAGAGTGGTCACCACCAGCATGTCTAGACCCTCCAGGTGACCCACAGCCTGCCCAGCCCTTGGAGCGTGGCCATCTCCCCCTGGGCCAGCAGCCCTGAGGTGAAGTGGCCATGGGCCACTTTGGGCTCCAGGGACCCCCTGGAGGGTCCCAATGGCTGTAAAAGTGGGTGCAGGGCACTGGGGCTCAGCTTCACCCCAGCTCTTCACTGCTCCCACCCCTCCTGGGACCCCCAGAACGCTCCTCCCTCAGGCCTGGGGGGTCTGAATCCCGCTGGACAGATGACCAGACCCGGTGGGCTCAGCTCCGTTGGTCTTTACTGGCTGGGGAGGACATGCAGGGCCACAGGGGTGGGGGCCACGGTGGCCTGGGCTGGGGGCACAGCCCTGTCCCACCCCGGGGACATCAACGCGAGCCGTGGGCAGTGCTGCGGCCAGCCAGGGGCTGGAGAGGGAAGAGTGACCCCCCTGCCCCAAAGTAGGGGCTGTGGTGACAAACTGCCTGTCCCCGAGTCACCTCAGGGTGGAGAAAAGAGAGACGGGAGATGAGAAAGCAGCCAAGGAGGTGATGACAAGAGGCCAAGAAGAGAAGGGGTGAAGGTTGAGAAGAGGTGATGGTCGAGAAGAGATGATGAGAAGGATGTCAAGGCCAAGAGGAGAGGACAAGACAAGAGAAGGAGGAGGCAGCCCAAAAGAAGAGGGGAGAGAGGAGATTTAAGAATATGAGGAGGATGACAAGAATAGCAAGGAGAAGACAAGAGGAGGAGGTCAAGATGAGGAAAATGAGCGGAGAAGAAAGATGAAGAGACCAAGCAGAGAAGAACTGAGTGCTCTCCAGCCCTAGTGCCAGCTGCCAGCTCTGCTTTGGCCACCACTGCCCTGACCACGCCGTGGCCCTCCCCGCGGAGCTGCTCCCCCTGGCATGGGGACACCTCCAGGGCCCTTGGGGCCTGGCTGGGGCTGGGGGCTCCTTGCAGGGCTCACCCCACTGCCAACAGTCACCAGGTGAAGAGGTGCTGGCCGCCCCAGCTCTGTGTCCATCACCTGGCCTGGCGTCTCCACGCAGGTGCCACCTGCACCCTCCAGCAGCAGCTCGGGGCTGTCCCCAGGGGCTGCCAGGAGCTGCCACGGCCATCGGCCCCTCACGGCCACACGTTCTCCTCCAGCCCCTCACGCTCCCGCGGGGCCCAGGGGGGCTCCAGGAGGGAGGAGGGGACGCTCTGCAGAGTCCCCCAAGCCTTGGGGCTGCCGTTGGGGGCGCGGTGGATGCCTGCCCCGTAGCCCCGGGGGGTGGGAATCCGGGAGGGCGTCTTGTGGGGCTGCGTGTCCAGCCGGGGCTTGGCCCAGGGCCGCGGCGGGGGCGTGGGGACCGCCAGCCCGGGGGT
>VZRM01004019.1:62558-78085 GCA_013397955.1 Grantiella picta
CCCTTGTCCCCTCCCATCCCTCTCTGCCCCGCCCTCCATCCATACTTGTCCATCTTTCCCGGCCCTCCACGCCGTCCTCTGCCTCCTCCTCCCATCTGCTCCATGAGGGGTCCTGGGGGTCCCCCGGGGCCTCCTCCTCCTCCTCCTCTCCGGCCGCCTCCTCCGTAGCCGCCTCGGTCCATGCCGCGGCCGCCTCGGAATCCCCCTCGGTCTCCGCCGCGGCCGCCTCGGAACATCCCTCCGGGCCCCCCTCGGTCCATGAGGCCCCCGCCGCGCCCTCCTCGCATCCCCCCGGGGCCACCTCGGCCTCGGTCACCGCCTGGGCGGGGAGGAAAAACCTTCAGAGTGACCCCGAGGGAGCACATCCCGCTCCGGTGTTCCCTCCCCCTTGATCCCAGGACATCCAGCTCTGGCAGGAGCAGCGGGAGAAGGCCTGAGTACCCCGAGGGGATTTAGGGTTGGAGCAGTGCTCTGGGGAGCTGAGGTGCAGGAGAATTGGTGATCCCAGCCTCCATGTCATGGCTCATGGAGAGATGAAAGCCTGGCAGCTGCTGGAGCTGGGCCAGCCATTCATTCCCCAAGGAGCCTGAGGCCAGGCCTGGGGGGTCCCGCTGGGAAGGGGGGCTGTGACACTCCCCACGTACCTGGAGGAGGGAAGGGGGGTGGGAGGAACCCCTCCGGTTTGGGCGCCTTGCACTGGTTGCACTCTGTTCTCCAGGCAAAGTTCTGGTTTCCACAGCCCCTGGGTACAAATTCCAGTTAGCCCAGCATTCCAGCTGGGGTGACATTGGAGAGCACGAGCAGGAGAGCACGTGCAGAGGGGACACAGGAGCAGGAGCTGGGGCACAGCTCCCGCATGGGGTGGGGATCTGGCTGCCCGTTCACCCACAGCCCCCAGGAGTGACCCCACCCCTCCCTCTGTGCCGGGGGGGGAAGGCACTTCCTTGGAAGGCCCAGTGATTTTGGGAAAGGCCTCCTCATCCTGGCCAGCTCGGGGGATGATGGACTCCCTTGGCACAGGGACGTGGGCAGCAGGGCTACTCACGGGTTGGGGCACTGCCAGTCGCCGGCGCGGTGCTGGACGCTCCCTCCGGAGGGGTTTCCCCGGGACCCCCGCGGTCCTCTCGAGGAGAAGCCACCCCTGTCTCCACCTCTTCCCCCCATCCGGCCCATGGGGCCGCTGGGCCCGCTGGGTCCCCCTGGGCCACCGGGTCCCCCTGGACCTGTGGGAAGGAGGCCATTAGTGCTGGGAGCTGTGGGCAGGATGGGGGAACAGGGAGCAGCTCTGGGGGGGCTGCACGGTACCTCCACGGAGAGGGGGGGGCATTCCCCGCTGCTCCCGGGGGGGCATCCCACCCCTCAGGCTGTTCATGGGACCCTTCTTCCGTGCCAGGGTCACCTTCAGCTTGCTCCCCTGGAAATCCTTCCCTGAAGGGACACAATGGCAGAGCATCGGTGAATCACAGCCCTGCTTCACACACCTGCACCCAGGTGCTTCCCACACCTGGAATTTTTGGAATTCCATCCCAGAACGTCCCCCAGCACTCACCATCAAACCATTCCACGGCTGTTTTGGCAGTGGATGGGTCATCGTAGGACACGGTGGCATCGCCCTTGGGCTTGCCCGTTTCCTTGTCGATGTAGAGGTTTATCATGGGCTGCCCCGTCCTCTTGTTCATCTAAGGGACAATGCAATGTCACCTGAGTCCTGCCTCCCCACAGGCCCAGCAGGGATTTACTCCCTCTTCTGCTTTCCAGATAATCAAGGCTCATCCTGGGATCTCCAGGACAAAAGAAAGGGTGACAGCAACTGCCCAAACACCGCAAAACTGAAGGGACAGGCCCAAAACAGGCCTGTCCCAGAGCCTGGACACGATGAGCTGGAAGGATGTGAGCAATGGGCAGGGAGGAGCAGGAGGAAGAGGAGGAGGTGGGTGATCCTTTCCCTGCCTGCCGGGGATCACTGCTGTCTCCTCACCTTGACAACACCGCACTGTTTGAAGAAATCTGCCAGATCCTCCAGGGTCACATTATCACTGAGTCCCTGCACATAGACTGCAGTGCTGTCCGAGTCCTCCTCCGGGTCCATAGGGGGGCCTAGGAAACAATTCCCGGGGTCAGAGGAAGGGCAGGGATACTCCAGAGCCGAGTTCTTTCCATCCAGTCATCCCCTCCACAGCTGCAGGTTTGCTCCGTGGGAGTGACAGGAAACCCCAGGCCCAAGGGAGGTGACAGTCCCCGCCTCACCTCCAGTGTGCCACGGCCACACAGACCCCACACCCACCCACGTGGGAAGAACCCCCAGGTTACATCAGGACGCATCCCAGAGGAGAGATGAGGAAAACCTCCATGCCCCCTGGGCTTCCACACAAGGACATCCACCCCCCTTTTCCTATGCTGGAAGGCTGACGCAGAACTTCCAGACACGCCTGCGTGACAGGAAAGGACAAGCCATGGATGAGGCTGTGAGGGGACTGCAGGCTCCCTGGAAAAGCTCCAGAGCAGCCCCCAGCTCCCTAACTCCTGTGGAGAAGGGGGAACATCTCCCAGCCATGTGTGGTTTTCCACAGCCCAGCTGTTTGGGAATGAAGAAATGATGGAAACAGCCAGAAAGCCTCGAAGTGGCAGTGGGGTGACACTGCGGTGGCCACAGCTCTTGGAACGAGGACACAAGCGTCTGTTTCACAACCTCAGGAAGGAGTTTGGTGGGAATTACCTAAATCCAGGTCGGGTCCTTCCTCCATGTGTCCTGCCAGGCGGGAGAGAAGCATAGGGAAGGGTGTTAGTGCGGGCCCTGCGGGCTGGAGAACCGACACACACAACACTAGCTACGACCTGCGCCGCACAAGCAGCAGCACTGTACCTTACTGGGCCATCAGGTGCCTCTTTTAGCACTTCTTCCAACCAAAAACCACTATTACACTGGTTTTAAGCATTTTTTTCCAACCAATAACCACTATTACACTGATTTTTTAGCAGCTTTCAAACCGTTAACCACTATTACACTGATTTTCTTTTTAGGTTTCAAACCGTTAACCACTATTAACGCTGATTTTTTAAAAGGTTTTACCAAGCCAATCAGTTTTTAAGTTCATTAATAAAAGTTACTTAATATATATAAATATTAAAAAAAAAAAAAAGATTTATTACATCCAAACCATTTCTTTTCCCCAAAATTACAGGAGTGGTTGCTCAACTCTTCCACTGTGTCCGCATACCCCTGGGCATCGCCGGCAGTACCCATTACAGTCTGGTTGCATATTGGCATTTTTTTTAAACCACTTAAACGAATAAAAAATTACACTTTGTGCTAAAAAAACTGACTGCAATTTTTTTTTTTTTAACACTATCCATTGTAATGCTCAAAAACTTACCACCAGGCTTATTGAAGCCACCTCGCTCTCCAGCGCTGCTGGGGGGATAAACGAAGAAATGAAGGCCTTTCCCTTTACAAAGCCAGCACCGCTCTGAGCCTCTGCGGCTCACAGGGGAGAAGGGCACTGGCTAAACATCTCCAAACATCTCTCTGTCTCTCTCTCATCTCGGCACTAGGCCTTTCTTCAGGGCAGCTCGCTCAAATTTTCTTTACATATAAAGCAACCTTGGTGTGGTTTGAGGCACCGCTTTGCTGTTGGTGCCCTGGCGTTACTGGGGTATCATCAGTGCAATACTTGGCCAAGAAATGGGGGTTGTGTCGTAAATCAAAGTAGGTTTTGTTTTTTTTTTTGGTGTTGGAAGAGCAATTTGGGGGTGTTTCAGTGGTCAACTCCCTCCCCTCGGTGTGTCCACCAAGGTGCACCCTCGGCCTGTGGCAGCGCCGGGCCCGCGGGTCCCTGACATTTAACAGTGCAAAAGAGACAAACCACACGCGAGACCTACAACACAGTTCAGCTGACATCGCCCCTAAAACCCTCAAAATAAAGGCATACATTCAGGTCACTACTGAATTTAACAACTCTCTGCAGGGAGAACTTACAGAGTACGGCGGGGGCTCCAAGGCCTGGGGTGCAGCTTTGTGGACACACTCACTTTTGGGCAGGTGCCAATGCAAACAGGGCCGCAGCTTTCACCAAAAGCTTTGGCTGAAGCGTTCACAGCTAAAACTGCTTTGGAGCGTGGTGGTTAAGTAGGAAAATGCCACCTCTAGAAAGGATTTGGGCTGTTTCTTGCTCTTTTTTTGGTGAGCCAGCAAGCTGTTTGGAAGGAGTCGAGTGGAGGAGGGAGAGCACCGTGAATTTTTCTAGCAAGTATTGCACCTCTAATACTGGGAAAAAAAAAAGTCAATACAGAATTTTGAGCTGTTGCATGCAGCTTTGCCTCCTCTCATTAAAGTACACACCATTTACGTAATGTCTCTCTTTTTAAACATAAGATTTTTTACACTTTTTTTTTCTTTAACGTTACACAATTCTAAAGTAGTAGTATACCCTCCTCTGGTTTTATTACCAAACAACAAGTATGCAGTTACCAAAGTTACAGAAGGATTCCGTTTATACAATCAATACATTGGGTTAAAAATATTCTATGTATATTTTTCCTCTCCATATGGACACCGTGTCTAGTCCCACTTTTCATTATGCTGCCGGCTGAGTACTGAGTACGGGTACTTTTTAAGTATTGAGGTGTTTACAAGGCTCTCACTTTGTAACCTGTAGCATATAAATGCGACAAAGCATGTTAAAAAGTTTTCCATTTTCATAAAAATATCAAATCATCGAGGCAATGAAAAAGGGCACGTTAATAACATCGAGCTCCTTACCTGCTGGAGACACTGAAATCCATCACCACAGCATGCTAAGGTGGGCCGAGTTCCCCTACCTGCCCTGGGTGTCCCCTGAAGCCACCTGTTCTATGGACAGCACAAACTCTACGTCCATAAGGCGGGGGGGAACCCTTTGTAAGGGTCTGGCCAGGTGGGAAATCGCTCGGGAGGCAAATTTGAGCTGGGATTAAGGTGTGAGATCAGAGACAGGTGACAAATCTTTGGCAATGAGAAGCTCGGAAGGGGCTAGAAATTTGAAGATGTGATGATAGACATTTCAGGTGTCTACATCTACTTTAATTGTTAAGAGATCAATACAGCACGGCTGAAATCTTTATGCAGATCCCTGGAACACTGTTCCACTCGAGCCAATTCCAAGCTGGATGTGTTCCCACACAAAACCAGCCTTTTCCATGTCTTCGTTGGATTTCTCTGATAAAGATTTCACGCCACAGCAATGGGCTGCAACAGAGCTATGCCAAATGGGGCCATCCGCTGCCAAACTGGGGGTGTCACCGGGCTGTGCCACACGGGAAGGAGTGGCCTCTGGAGGGCAGCTGCCATCACAGCCACCCTGCCAGCACCGGGGCGGGCACGGCGTGTCCTGTGCCACACCTGGGGACACTCAGCATAGCTCTGAGCAACGGGGTGAGGGGATGGAACACACACAAAGCTGTCAATTCCCTCTCGGAGGAGCTGCTGGGATTGGTTTTCCTCCCTCAACTCTATCAGAACGACCTCCACGGATGGGGACACACCTGAAGGCACAGGCGGCTCCACACCAGGCTGTGCCATCAGGTGAAATGGCCAAGCTGATTCAGAGCACCTGAATGCTCCGAGGGGGAGCAGGCCTGGAGCCAAAGCACTTCTTTCCCGCTGTTCTCGGGGTCCTTCTCCATGTGCTCCAAGTGCTCCGGGCACTCTGAGCTCGCAGGCTCCGCGGGAGGAGGCTGACACAAGGCTCCTGCCCTGCCCAAATCCCTGCTCCTGAGGCTCAGGGAGCATCCCCTGGAGCTGCTGGGAGGTTTGTGTGTGCTCCACCCAGAGTTACTGTTAAACCCCACAGAGGATTCCACCTCTGGGCGACCATGAAGGGAGCTGAAAGTGCCAGGGTCAGTATTACCCCAAATTTTCCCCTCCCCGGGGGCCCAACCAGCTGCAGGACAAACCAACCATCCTGCTCCTATTTCCCTTAGGATAATGTTTCCATGGATGACAAGCAATGCTGCTACACAAGAGATGTCCTCCGTGGAAACACAGCTGGGAATGTCAACCTTTCAGTCCCTTCTTTTGCGTTTCAAATCCTATGGGTAAACCAGAATTAGAGAAAAGGAGAAAAGCTTTGCTCTTACCCCATTCCACCGCGTCCTCCTCCCCGCCCACCTCTGCTCATGCCTCCACGCTCATATCCCCCTCGTCCCCTGCCCCGGCTATCGGGGCCGCTCAGATTCCGGCTCTCTCCCGGGCCGGAGAAGCCTCCGGATTCCTGGCCATACATGTTCATGCTGCTGGGATGGTCCTGGCGGAACGAGCCTGGGGAAGGGCGAACACACGTTAGGGAGATGCAGCCCCTCAGCTCCAGCCACAACAGCAGCGTTGGAGTTGTTTAGGTTGGGAAAATCCATCTGGGAGCATTGATTTCAGTGATTCCCTCAGCCAAGACCACCACTGACCCATGTCCCCAAGTGCCACATCCACACGGCTCTCAATCTCTGCAGGGATGGGGTCTCCACTACTGGCCAGACCAACATGAAGGAATTTTCTCAATATCCAACCTGGCACAGCTTGAGGCCATTTCCTCTCTTTCCATCACTTGTCCCCTCGGAGCACAGCCTGACCCCCCGGCTGTCCCCTCCTGCCAGCAGTTGTGCAGAGCCACAAGGTCCCCCTGAGCCTCCTTTGCTCCAGGCTGAGCTCCCTCAACTCCTCCCCCACAAGTATTTCATGCCTCTGTGTTCCCACCCTCCCCTGAGGGGATCATCCCAACCTGCCACCAGCTCCAGGGAAGCCATTTTTCCACAAGCAAGGCCAAACCCCAGCTCCAAGCCTCTCTCCCTTCAACACAGCTCTGAGTTTTAGACCCAAACTAACACCAGGGCTCCTTCCCAGGTATCCCACTCACTCTGCTGGCCGTAGCTGCTGCTCTGCTGGCTGTACTGGCTGGGGGCCTGGCTGTAGGATCCGGTGGGAGGTGGGTAACTGGTGGGAGGTGGCTGCTGCCCGTAGCTGCTTTGCTGGCCATAACTGGTCTGCTGGCCATAGGAGCTCTGCTGCCCGTAGCTGCTCTGCTGCGAGTAAGTGCTCTGATCGTAACTGCTTGGCTGTGTGGAGGAATAGCTGGAAGAGAAAAGCATTGGGAAAGGTGGGATGATGAGGCAATTCCCTGGCAGTGTGCACGGAGTGGCTCATGCTGAAAGGCAATGCAATTATAGGCTGTATTTAGTGCTGTAAATCACTTTAAAAGCTGAAGTCATCGTACAGAGGCCAGTCTGGAGGGCTGTGAAAGCAAAAACCACGTGGCCAATTCCAGTTTATTCACACCTCCAGGAAAAGGCACAACTGCCAGGGCAAAACTCAGTGGTAATGGAGGTAACAGGGCCTGGATAAAAGAAGTTCCCCTCATGCAGCTGAGGCTTTGAGAATTTCAAAGTGTACATTTCAGAAGTCACATTAAAGACACCTGAGGGGAGGAGGGAGCTCCTGGCCAAGCTGCATGTGGAAGGAGGCAGCAAAAGGTCATTCTAGGAAAATTCTTAAAATTCTCAATTCTTAAGACAGAAAAAAACAGCCTAGAAAATGTCTTAAACGCATTTGTCACGATTTTCCCTTTCAGGTGTACACACAGAGACACTTCTACACTCAGCCACAGCCTCCCCATCCCCACCACAACAACTACAAGAAGCACAGCTCCTCTTCCCAGGACACCAAAGCTCCTTTTCCACAAAACCCCCCAGGAAAAGCCCTTTGCCTGAGCATTGCCAAGCCTTACCTGGTCGGAGGGTAGGAGGGAGGAGCGGTGACGGGCTGCATCGGGTAGCTGGCAGGCACCTGGGGGTAGCTGTAGTTGCTCTGCCCATAGCCCAGGCTGGGCTGGCTGTAGCCTGTCGTGCTGGACTGGGGCTGGCTGGTCTCTGCTGGTTTGCTGCCATCCTGGGGTCTGGGGAGGAATATGGAATAACATTGGTGCCCAGCCCCACACCCGGCAGCAGTGAAGGACTCAGATCCTCCCTGGATGGATGGTTGTGACCTATTTTTTGGGCTGAGCAGTGTCAGCCACTCTGGCAGCAGTGAATAAATTTATAATAAATAGGATTTTAGCACTCACTGCCTGGCTATTTGCACACTTTGGGAAAGGCCCAGGCAGTGCCCTGAACCACAGCTTCTATTCATCCCAAAGCCATGGGATTCAGACTCTGGGGCTGAGTGGAAGATGTGGAACAGCAGGAACGCTGCTCCTGCCCAGCCCTGGGAAAGCAGGAGCTAAAGCAGCCAGCAAGGCAGGCACTGAAATGCCCCATTGTTTGGGTCAGAATCCAGCTCAGGCAGATATTGCCTCATATACATTATCCCAATTATCCCATGGAAGAGAAAGGATGCTGGGCTTGGACCAGGTGACCTTTAAAGGTCCCTTCCAACTCAAACTACTCTGACTGTGTGTTTAGAATTAACTCTCCAGGGCTGAGAATTGAAAGCCCTTTGCATATGATTCACACGTCCCCTTCTGTTTGTCCCACAGTTTAAAAGCCGTGTGGATGTGGCACCTGGGGACAGAGTTAGTGGTGGCCTCAATGATCTCAGAGGGCTTTTCCAACTCAAAAGATTCTATGAGTCTTTAATTTCTCAGTGTTTCTCAGAGGGGAGCAAAAGGAGTAAAGCTGCTTTTGCTGTAGAAGCTGGGAAAAATTATTCACCGTGTCAGGATTCATCCTGCAAATTTACATCCCTTTAAAGTGTAACCTGTCAGAGCTGTGCCAGGCTCTGCCTTTCCTTCCCACAGTACTTGCTACAGACACCAGGTAAGTGAATAAATCAGCTTTTACTCACTTCTAAGCAAGTTTCCATTATGTATTCTAAATTTTTCATATCCTCTAAGCAAACAATTCAACTCAATAGATGACAGACCGTGCCCAGAGGGGTGAGAATTAAAGAGGAAATGTTTTTTCCTGTGCATCCAGCCCAGCACCCTGCCTGACCCCGTGACTCGGGAGCAGACAGGACTTGGTTCTCTGCTGCACCCTGGGAGCTGAGAGCCTGATTTGGCTGCGTGGTCTCTCCCTGTCCTGCAGGAACAGCGCTGACTCACCGTGCTGGAGCACAGCCCTCCCACACTGCCTCCCCCCGCCCTGGAATGCCGGCAGCAGGAGCAGCTCCAGAGCAACAGGCGGCAAGGAGGTGCTGCCAGAGCCGGGCGTGCTGGGGTGAGTGAGGAGGAGGAGGAGGAGAAAGAAGAGATGGAAGAGACGGAAGAGGTGGTGGTGGTGGAGAAGGAGGATATGGAGGAGAGGGGGAGAAAGAGGAAGAAGAGAAGTAGGAGGAACAACAGAGGGAGGAGAAGGAAGAGGAGGTGGTGGTGGAGGAGGAGAATGAGAAGGAGGAAGGAGGAGAAGGAGGAAGAAAAGGAGAATGAGGAGAGGAGGAGAATGAGGAGGGGAAGAATGAGGAAGAGGAAGAGCAGAAGCAGGAGGAAGAAAAGGAAAATGAGGAGGAAAAGAAGGAAGAGAATGAGGAAGAAAAGAATGAGGAGGAGGAAGAGCAGGGGCAGGAGGAAGAAAAGGAGGAGGAGAGGAAGAGAATGAGGAAGAAAAGAATGAGGAGGAGGAAGAGCAGGGGCAGGAGGAAGAAAAGGAGGAGGAGAAGAATGAGGAGGAGGAAGAGGGACAGAAGGATGGTGCTGAGGAGCAGGAGGAGGAAGAAGGGCAGAAGGATGGTGAGGAGGAGAAGGAAAAGGGGAAGAAGGATAGTGCTGAGGAGCAGGAGGAAGGGCAGAAGGACGGTGCTGAGGAGCAGGAGGAAGGGCAGAAGGANAGCAGGAGGAAGAGAAGGAAGAACAATAGAGGAGAAGGAAGAGGAGGTAGTGGTGGAGGAGAAGAATGAGAAGGAGGAGAAGCAGGAAGAAAAAGGAGGAAAGAAGAGGAGAAGGAGGAAGGCGAGAAGGAGAATGAGTAGGAGGAGGAATGACGAGGAGGAGGAAGAGCTGGAGCAGGAGGAAGAAAAGGAGAAGGAGGAGAAGAGATGGAAAGATGGAAAAAGAGATGGAGGAGAAGGAGGAAGGGCAGAAGGATGGTGAGGAGGAGGAAGAGGGACAGAAGGATGGTGCTGAGGAGCAGGAGGAGGAAGAAGGGCAGAAGGATGGTGAGGAGGAGAAGGAAAAGGGGAAGAAGGATAGTGCTGAGGAGCAGGAGGAAGGGCAGAAGGACGGTGCTGAGGAGCAGCACGCTGACGCTGACGCTGCCGAGGCAGAGGCAGTACCTGGCAGGGGCGGACGGTGCCGGCTGCTGCCCGTAGGCCGGGTAGGCGGGCTGGGTGCCGTATGCGGACGGGGCGGCGTACGAGCTCTGGCTGCTGGTGACAGTGGCCGTGTTGGTGTCGTAGGCAGCGCTGCCGTAGCCCTGCACGGGCTGGCTGTAGGCAGGGGGGGCAGTCGGGGCGCTGTAACCTGCAACACACCGCACACACCTCAGCCCCCACGGCTCCAGTGGGAATTGTGGAATTCCACGATGGGTCAGGCGGGAAGGGAACTTGGAGCTCATCTCACTCCATCCCCCCACCAAGGGACACCTTCCGCTATCCCAGGCTGCTCCAAGCCCCATCCAACCTGGCCTTGGACACTTCCAGGGATCCAAGGGCAGCCACAGCTTCTTTGTCACCTCCCTCACCTCAGCTTCCCAACAGCCCTCCTAACCTTGCTCTCTGTCCACATGAAGCCATCCCCCTTTACCCCGCCCGTCCAGGCCCTTGTCTCAAGTCCCTCTCCAGCTCTCTGGAGCACCAAATATCTCAGATTTCAGCACTTGTGCTGCTGGTTTCTCACACCTAGGGCACAGACACAGTTTTACCACCACAAACCCACCGGAGAAAACCTGAAAATTATCTATTACCCTACCCTGCTCCTCTGCCTTCCTCACAGAACCCCCCCACATTAGGAAGCCTCAGCCTCCAGCCCCTCAGCATCCCAAAACCCCACTCCCAGGAGCTTCCTGCAACCAGGATTGTTTACAGCAACCAGAGCTCAGGCAGGACAAGCTGAGATGTGAAGCATCTCCTCAACAAAGGCAGGGTAACAAACCCCCCCCGAGCTCAGAAGTAAAAGAAATCCAACTGATTTAGCAAGTACAGTCCCATCCTTTTAGCTTTTCTGAGGAATAAAGGCACAAACCCTGACCTGGGAAGTCTTTCAGAGGCATTTCTGAAGGCTTATTTTAAATCAGTGATGCTGGAAACAAAAGAAAAGCACTTTCCATTTGCTTTCACATGAGAAAAAGGTCAAAAGAGACACATCAGGCAGCTCCTTATGTACTTTCCCTTTTCTTAGAATTTCAGTTGGGTTTAGGGACAAAGCTCAGAGCTCCCAGAGTTCCTTTTGAACAGTTTTACAATATCCAAGATCCCCAAACAGCTCCTGTATAATTTAGTGCCCATTTGCCTTGTCACAAAGGTGAACTGGCATTAACACAGTGGGGTTCTGCTCCCAAGAACATTCTAAGCAAGTTTTCAAATTAAGAATACAAGACTTAGATGGAGAAATAGCAATAAAAAACGTTGTTAACAAATCTGACTAAAAAAATGAGCAAAAAAGAGCAGCCAGCTGGTCTCAGACTCATGGCTGGGATCAGTGAAGGCAACAGCTTCTCCATCACTCCTGATTTTTAATAAACATGGGAGGCTTGTGACACACTTTTCCTTTAGGCAAATTGGGCTGCAGGATTTTATTCCAATCCCTTCATTTGCAAAGCAAACACTGCTTGCAGCAGCAGCACACGGTGTGCCCTCACGGAGCTCCGCAGCACTGCCACATCCCCATCCTGCCACCACACCAGGGCCCTTCCCAGGGACGAGGAAAGAGGAACAGCATGAGAGCAGGAACTTTGCACAGCAAATTCATTTAAAAAGTCCCCAAGCTTCAGCCTTCTGGTAACTCCCAGGATCCTGATGAAGACACAAGGCCAGCCTGGACCCTTTGCCCACTCTTCCCTTTTCCTACTCCTGGCCTCCAACTCATGCCCATCCCAGGGCTGCCAACCTGGGAATACAAACTGGACCCCCACTGGGAAATAACTTGTAGGAATCCCTAGAAAATCAGTTTTTATAGTTCATTATTGCTGTCTGGTGTTCTCCGAAAAGTGTTGCTGAGAAGGGTGAAGGGGATGATGCCCAACACGATGATTTTTAAAGCCTTGGACAAATTTGAGCAGCTCAAACACTTAAATGTGAGGCAAGACAGCAATTCCACGGGGAGCACTGATCCCAGGATTTAAATAAACCCTTATTTTAACTGGCCAAAGCCTGACCACACACTAAAAAAGCCATTCTTTGCCTAAGTACAGCCTGCAGTCTGTGTGCTGCAGCCACAGCCCTGCCCTGGGCTGTTCCCCTTGGATTTGGAGCCCCAGGATGCTCCTCCCCCAGCTGTATCCCCTCTCCCAGTGCTGGTACTGGGGGCAAAACTCTTTGCTAACACCTGGCTCTGCACAGGCAGCAGGATCAAAGGGAAGGGGAAAAAAAAATGTTGAATTTTAAAGCTTCAGCTCTAGATGGAGCATTTCCCTCGTGAAAGAGTGTGCTCAGCAGGAAGGGTTTGTCCCAAAGGAAAGGCAGTGATTTATCATCCCACTGGTCTCAATTTCAAATCAAGCCTGGTTTAGACACTCTGGGAACCCTCAAGAGCTGTGGTTTTGAGGGTGGCATTTCTATTACATCACTTCTCTCTCCTTCCCTCACAGTTAGGAAGATAGAAGTGGACTCAGCAGAGCAGCTGCCCTAAGAAAAAGGTAACAGAACTGACAACCTGCTTAAGGCGTCTCAATTCCTCTCAAAGGATCCAAACAAACCCTTTGCTGGACCCTAGGAATTCTCCAGGTGGAAGGGAAGCTTGCAGGATTTGATCCTCAGAGAATAAAAACTTAAAAGCATGGATTCAGGGACATTTTGTCTTTCCAGAGAGAATTCTTCTGGAAGAGTGCTGACTCTGTCTCCAGTCTCTTTTGGGATAACAGGTTATTATGGCAACTGTGACTGTGTTCATTAATTCCAAATCCCTTAGAAATTGCAACATACATACCCCAAATTTCCCAGGTAAAGCGAAGCAGGGGCTGGCTGGCTTTAGAGAGCAATTCCCATTCCCAAGAGATCCACACCTGGACACTGAAATGCTCTTTATTTACTCCTTAATTCCTACTAATTCCCTGCAGTGATTAATGAACCACAGGTCTGAGGGTGCCCAGAGATCCCTAATCTGAGGGAGATGCTCCCAAATCCTTTTTCTCCAGAACCAAGTGACTGGGTGGCTCCAAGACACCTTTTCCTACAGCCCCAAGGAAGGAAGGAGGTTGATAACTCTCGCCTGGGGTGTCCCAGGAACGAGGGCAAGGTGGAATAACAACAGTGCTGGGAAGGTAAGATCCATCCCTGCCATTCCCAACAATCCTGAGAGGGTGTATCCACACAGACCTTGGATTTCCTTGACCTCAACAACCTTACCCAAACCTCAGGTTGTTCAGGCAAAAAAAAAAAAAAAAGCATTTTGCTTTAAGGAATTGCAGTACAAGAAGGTGATTTTTAGGCAAACAGGACTGGGATTCAACTGCAAGAACCTCACGTCTCTCAGGGCACGACAATGTCTGGCCCAGGGGTTTATTGAGCGTGAAAGGCAGGGGGAGAGACAGAGAGAGAGAGAGGCTGCAGTCTCCTTTCCACAGCTCTGGCTCCTCAAGGAGAGGCAGGTGGAGGAAGGATAAATCCAACCTGGCTCCATGCCCGGAGCACAACACCAACGGAGCTGCAACAGCCCTGCTCTGTGGGCTGAGGTGCTTCAAGGGCTGATAGGATCTTTTGCCTGACCACTTCCTGAGTTGTTGTTTTTTGTTATGGATGAAAAGAAAATGAAGGGGTTTTTTGGGGAAAAAACAAAAAAAAAAGGCAGCTGTGCAGAAAAAAAAAAAAGAAGCTCGGTATTTTTATTATTATTATTATTCCTCCAGCCAGTCTCCTCTTAAGGAGAAGGAAAAACATAAACAGCACAGTTTCCTGTGACCCCTGCGGGACTGGAGTCCGTAGGAAGGATTAAGGGACATAAATATTTCTAAGAAAGGAATTTTGGAAGTTCACAAATCCTTTTTTGCTGCCAACTTTTGTCTAGGTAGTCTTAAATGAAAGGAAAAAGCCCTGTGTTATCTACAGTGTCACCCCCAGTGACACTGGCTAATGCATATGGATCTCACGTGCAGGAATTTTCCTCATCCATGTAAAGACGGTAAATATTTTAATTTTGGTTAATATTTTTTCTCCAGCTCTTCCCTGTGAAGAATTCCTCAATGGCTTCTGTAGCCACATATCCCACTGTCTGTCTGTCCTGGTATTCCCTCGCTTTGGGAAGTGTTTAATTCCCACTACTACATGTTTATAATGTCTCGCCTAAGAATCTGCAGGACACAAGGAATCACAGGGAGGAGAATCAGCTTTCTAAACCTCCGGAATATTCAGCCCAAACATACATTAAATAAACATGAATGTACATGAATTAAACATTGCCTCAATAGTTTCGAACATTAAGACACTTGTCTGGAGGAAATTCCAGCTCCAAGAACACGCTGGGAGAGTTTAGAGAGCATTAATGAACAAGTATCTGCTCTGGAAATCCAAAACCACCATGGGATATGCAAAGGTGGAGGGCAGGATGCTGTTTATCCTTAGGAACTGGGGGGGGGAGGATAATGGGGTTGGAGTCATCTAAAAGGTCTTAGTGCTCAGGATTTTATCCACGAAGATGGAGACGGCAAAGAGCACTGCAAATCCCTGCTGTCACTGCCTGTGTGAGCTCTGACACTCAAGGGTTTTAGCACTAAAACCAAGTGACACCTCAAGGGTTCCCACCTAAAAGGGACCTCAAGTTCTGACAGGATGAGACGGCATCGTGCATGCAAGAGCGCGCAGGACAGCCCAGCCTGGACTGGTCCCTTCCACTGTGGGAAGCACGAGGTAAGGAAGAGAAGGTACAGGATCAGAACAGCCACACGTCACTGCCAGTGACAGGACTGTCAGGGAAGGGAAGGGTTGAGGAGCAGCCAGGGACACTGTTCCCTTAGCTCTGAGCACAGCATGTCCTGCTCAGTCCCACAGCACCCAAAGCCTGCCCTGAAAAGTCAACAGTGCATTTATTCCTATTTATACATGGCTGCCCCATCTCTGAAGTGTCCAAGGCCAGGCTGGACAGGGCTTGGGGTAACCTGGGACAGTGGAAGGTGTCCCTGCCAATGGCAGGGGGTGGAATGGGATGTAATTTAACGTCTCTCCCAGTCAAAACCATGAAGGATGTGGAGCTGCTGGAGGCAGTCCAGAGGAGCCCACAGAGATGCTCCAAGGGCTGGAGCCCCTCTGCTCTGGAGCCAGGCTGGGAGAGCTGGGGGTGTTCATCTGGAGAAGGATCCAGGGAGACCTTAGAGCCTCTTTCACAGCCTGAAGGAGCTCCAGGAGAGCTGGAGAGGGACTTGGGACAAGGGATGGAGGGACAGGACACAGGGAATGGCTTCCCAGCGCCAGAGGGCAGGGA
>VZRM01004032.1:0-15004 GCA_013397955.1 Grantiella picta
CCCCCACGGACAAACTACAACACTCTCCCACCTGAAAGGTTCAGTGCCCTCTGTCAGGAACCAGGCTCCAGTCCTTCACAGAAGGATCTGCTCCCTGTGTCAGCCCTTTTCCCTTTCTATACCTTTCTATATTGAACTTGAAATTGGATAAAAGGTGAAAGAAATTGCAACTAGAGGTTACATGTCTTCCTCAAGGTTCCTCTCCAGTAGAGCCAAAAACTTATACAACAGGCTGGAGATCAGTAGTTCAGGTGCCTACAACAGCTCTATAATTACTTTCTGATTCAAATATTTCCACATGTCTCTTGGGCATAATAATAATTCATCATGTTTCAATTGCTTTGATATCCTACATTTACAAATGTGCCTCCCTCAGTCATTATCCTGCTATAGAGAGCAAAACCAGAGGGAAGACAAGCAGGTGTGTATTGGGATGGTCAGCGTGTGATTCTGAGGCTAAACTGATGGAGCACAAGGTAGAAACCATCAGCTTTACTCCTCAGAAGGACAGATCTATTGAAATCTGTCTCTGTATTCTTAAGCATGTAGCTGGTCCCGTTTTAAACTCTATTTCCGATACAGCTGTCTAACAGGACTGACTTAGATTTGTGCTAACATTCCAACATAAACCAACATGAACCCCATCAAAATTAACTTTAAGATTTCTTGTTGCCTTCCTTGCAACAAGAAACTGCAGTTCCCTTACTGCAAGAGATATTTGGCTTAGTTGCATTCAGAAGTGATCACAAATCCTCAGTCTATTAATTTCCTAAACTTACATTACTTCCAGTTTTATTCATATCGCAGTGAGTAATTTTCACTCCACAAGTTTACAGAACCCTGCAGAGTAACAGCGAAGGAGTCACTGCAGTGGTGCAGAGTTTAAAGAAAGCAAGGCAAGTGCGAGAACTGGTGCAAGTAAAGGCAAGTGTGTTCTTATCTTAGTTACAGAGGGTAATGGATGACTATAGGGACTTAACAATCACAACGCAATGGAGTGTTCCTGGAGCATTTGGGCAGGTCCTGGTATGGAGCTGTGGCTAGGGTTAGGATTTGTATGAGCACATTTTGAGGAGATACAGCAGAGAATGGTCTATGAAGTAGACAAGGGTCAAAACTGGTGTTAGGATTAGGACTGTAGTGTTAAACATCAGATAAACAATAAGATTAGGGAGGAAGCCATTGCTGGCAGATATTGTCTTATATTTTGCTGTAGGAGAGGATCATGTTTTCTGATATGGTATTAGGAATAAAGATAAGGATAAAGTACAGGCTAAAGGAACTAGGATTTACAAAACCTGCTCTAAAGCATCTGGGAGCCAGATTCCTCATGCTGCCAGCTCTCTTTATTGTGCATGCTTCATGGTAGCTCGTCATTCTGTCTCCAGGAATAATCCTTACTTGAATCCTACTCTTTTCATCATAACTCAGTGCTTCTGAGGACTGTATTGGATCACCACATACAGAACCCACTACACCTCCAGAAGGCACAACACCACAGTATTTTTTTCCGTGAATTCGTGTTGAACCATTAGATAGTGCCCTTTGTCAACCCTTTGCCAGGATATGTTGGAAGTTTCCAACAAAATAAATGCTGCTTCTTGCCAATGCTACCACCTCCACATCCCTAACCATATTTTCAGGATGAAGAGGAAGCTGTTTGTTTGTTCCGCCAAGAGGATTCACAGGCTATATTAATGAAAGTACAGATGATGTGTTGTAGGCAAAACTTTAGCAGTTACAGTCTGTCTACCTGAAATCCCCTGCTGAAGCTGCTCACTTTCCAGCACAGCAATGCAGAGTCTTTTCTTCAGAGACCACAAGTGCGTCATATTTTACAGAGAATGATACAACTCCAAATTATTACTGTGATTTGTGATAAAATACAAAGTTTGTTTGGGAGATTTATATACGTGAACTCTACCATTCCAATTAAGTGTTGGCTTTGTGGATTTAGGCGAAAGTTTAAAGGTCCATCACCTTGACCATTGAGATGCTTTATTCTCTTTCTAATTCTTTGTGATTGAATCTCTCTTTTATAATCAGTCAAATCTCTCATTTGTTAAAGCATTTTGTAGCCTGTGAGAGTAAAACCAAGAGATATATAGATGGTGCCATTATATTTTCAGGCTAAAGCTATTAGAAGATGGAGACATGCATTACTGGGAAATACATATTTTTTCATAAAACAGGCATAAATCAGGTAGGAAAAACCGGAATAGGACTAAACAGAGTTTCATACATTTGATATACGGAAGTTACAATTTCCAGCTGGAGTTTTGCCTGCCCAAACCATGGTTGGTAATTCTGTGTTTTGTGAAATATTGCAACGAGCAGAATTCACGAGCAGCACTTAGCACTGGTTTTTAAAACCCTACTCTGTTTCAGAAAATCATCCATACACATTTGCTAACTGGTGGCTGGATTCTGAAGTCCCCTGAGCTATACAAAGATTACTCATCAAATCAACTAAGCAAAATCTAAACTTGGAGATATTTGAATGCTTGTGAAAAAATGCCTGCAAAAGAGTCATGTACATTTATTATTTTTATTATTTATTATTTATTTATTATTACTGATGTGGCCTGCAATCAAAACATCAGTCAAGGACTCGTTCTGTCACAACATTTACTGTCAAAAAGATAATGCTTACCTATAGCTAACAGCACTGGCATGTTTAAATGACTTCTAAGAGAACTGAGTGCAGAAGCTTTTTTTTTTCTTTGCACACAGCAAAGGATTGCACCAGAACAACAGTTGAAATGGGGTACAAAATGTATGTTAAAAATATCAACTAGGTGCTGCAAAACTAAGCAGCAATTTTGTTCATTGCCTTGCCCCTGCTAGTCTTTGGTTCATCTGTGTGGTTCACACCAGTTTATCCTATACTAACAAATTCCTTGTATTTAGTTCTCTAGTTTCAGAATTTTCTGAAATGGAAGAAAAAACCCTTCCCTGAATGTCTTTTTAATTCTTTGTAGGGGACAGCTGATCAATTCTCAGTGGGATCTAATAACAGCACATGCAGTTATCTGGCTTCTTGCTTCCTTGCCTTTGGAAGTCTTCTGTAACAAATATTGAATAGACTCATTTAAAGATATAAAACTCTTATTTTTAGCCGTAAAAACTTATTACTTAAGCACATGCTAAATCATATTATTCCAACATGATTCACAATAGCACCACTCGATACATTTACACACCCACAACCTGAGAATTTTGAAATGGAAAAGGGAACAGTTAGTGTTTTCTATGTAGTTTGTCTCACACTCACCTGAGGTTTGTAGAACCATTGCTTGCTCTGCCCTGACATGACCTCCTACCTCTACACTTACAACATGACAGCCACCAAAAATTCCAGGTGGCAGCAGTGATGGGCAGAGGAAAAGGGAAAATATGTGTTATTGAGAGCTAGCAAAGAACTAGAGACCAGATGGGAGCAAAATTGGTGTGATGAGGGAAAAGATGCATTATAACATTTCTGGACAGCTAAATAATGGTCTGAAGGAAACAGCCACATTGCACACTTGTTGTTGTAGTCATTGATTTTTCAATATTTAATCTACATTTTGCAATCAAGATGAATATGCTCTACCTTTTACTGTGACAAACATCAGTTATCAGAGAAGCATCAGAGCTGTACGTAGGGTGTGATACATGTCAGTAATTGCCCTCTCACCAGCCTGAACCTGTCTTACCCTCTTCTGCTCCTGATGAATTTATGAATTTGACCTCATCGAGGCAGAGCACACACCCTCCATCCTGCAGGACTGAAAGCAGGGGGATATTCAGAGACACGAAGTGCTACTACAGTAACACTGCAGTCCTTGTGCTAAGCTTCCTTCAGCACTGAGACTGTCAGTAGAGCCAACAGTGGAAATGACTAGAAACACTAAAAAGGATGCATAAGAAACCTTTAAAGAGCTGACATCTGGATACAGTTACTTGAAAAAATTCACTGCTGTGACTGACATGTGGGCTCAGGAGCTGCCGGAAGTCACCTATTAAGCAGCTAGATTTAGTGATTCTGTTGCTGGACTGGACATCAGGGGGTGTCAAATAATCACCTGGCCCCATTTGTTAGCTGGAAGAAAAGCAGGGTCCTGGCTCTGTGTGCAAGGGGCTCACTGGAGGTCGTGGCTGATGCTGCTTCCTGCTGCTGCTGGGGCAGCCTGGGGGAACAGACCTAGAAGAGGGCTGGAGGTGTCCCCAGCAGGCAGCACCAGGATGCCCAATGCTCAAGGCTGCTCCTCATCTCAGTTTTGTACTTTCCCCTCACCTTTTTTCCCTCTCATGACAGCAGCAGAGCAGCATCAGCCCTAGCTCCTGGCCTTGTTATATAACAAAATTCCAGAAGCCTGAAGCTGTCTAGCTGTCTCTGGGAAATTGCAAAGGGCTCAGAGATGGCCATAGTGGCTGTAATAGAGACTTGCAGTGGAAAAATAAAGCAAGTTCCATGCCTCAAGATGTTGTTTTCTGTGCACTGATCTGGCAGTTTCCTTCACAGTTTGCTGACACCTGTCCTGTTTGTACTCACTGAATTTGGGTTATTCACATAGCTCGCTTGCCTTTTGAAAACTATGCAAAGATAGAGTCTAGTTTAAAATACCCCTCAGAAAATATAGTTGAATATATATTTGTTACTATCTTTCTGTACTATTAAAATTTTTAAGAGGCACTGGTACTAATTCTTTGGAGTCTATATGATTTTTTTTACGTATGTACTAGAAGCAAGATGACAGGCTCAGACATTTTCAGAGAAGAAATAAGTATATATTCTCAGAGTTCTGTATGAAGTTGATTAATACTGAAGATTTTCACATGAGAAAAGTAGGTTTAGTATACTACGGTTAATGAACAAAGCAAGAAATTTCTGCTGTGACATGAAATAATTACATCCACAAACGAAAATTTTATTTTGAATGGTGCATGGAACAAAGGAGTTGATTATATGATGCTGATTATCTTGGCTTGGAGAAACAAACTTGATCCACGTTCTAATGTGTGTGCAAGTGGCTAAAATTTATATTTGGAGAAAGTTGTATATCTGTGGGGAAAGGTAATACCTATAACCATACATGGCAGATTTATTATATTTCCTTGTATTCCCCAGCTTTAAAAGTTAAAAGTCTAGCAATGACTTTATGAACATAGCACTAAATGATCCATAAAGAAACTGCATCTATATCAGAATGTATGGTCCTCCTCATCCATAGCTGAAAGTCAAAGCTGTGCATCAAACAGGAGGGATCCTTCCTGCTGGCATTTATTACACTGCTCTTGAGCCCCATTAATCCTAGGGAGCACTTTCCCATCCTTAGTGTCTGTGTGGCAAACATGTTGCCAAGAAATGAGGTGACAGAGAAACAGCAGAAACCAAGATATGCCCAAACCAAGGGACAGGTGACAGAGGGGTGTGACAGGCTTTGACAAAATATTGGTTCTGAATTTGTAAGGCTTTTATGAACTGAGTCTCAAACTACCTTAAGGCCTAGAACAGTCCCGCAAATATCCTACCTGTGTTCTACTTAAAACAATTAAAATAATGTTCTCTTCTGGCATAATTAGTTTTTACTTATATAAGTCAATTTCCTTGCATTCATAACCCTTCTTGGGGCTGATCTTCCGTTCCTCTCTTTTTCTAATGCCTTGTGTGGGCTTGCACTTCCTTATTTTTCCACCCTCTGTACCCTGCAAGTTTCCCATTCCCCAAAAAGCATTTTCTGTACAGCTGTGCTTTCCAGCCCTGTCTTCGACAGCTTGATGATTCCTGGCATTCACTTTCTTAATTTTCTACTCTTGGCTTTGAGAGCTCTGTAAAAAGCCCAGCTCTGAGCAGGGCTTGAACTTGACTGTACAATATTTGCCCAGCTGTTTAATTCCTTCTCCAAGGCTATTTTTGTAGCTAAGAGAAACACTTAGGCTCTATGATGAGAAATGGCCACGAGTTTATTGACTTTTCTTGTCCCACAATCTCTTTTTCTGTGATTTAACTCTCCTTCCAACTATCCTTCTCTCCTTCTCTCACCATTTCTGGAATGGTGTATATGATTTTGTTCCCCCAAAAGGTCTCTTCACTATCCCCACTTTTTCCTAGCCTTAAATGCTTAGGATTCACAGCATGGGTCTTGACCATCTTTCCTTGAAGACAGCAAGAATTTCTGTCACCTCAAACAGAAGTCGAATCTTGCAATAACCCCTGTATATTCTAGTGTATTGTTCAGAGAAATATGACAATTATGTCACCTTATTTTCCCGCATAAGAACAAGGAATTTGGTCATTAACTTCTCATTTAGAAACCTCAAACATGGCCTGAATTGCAAAGTATTTATCATCCCGGTAGTCTCTGCTTATAATTTAAAAAGACCCACCCACATGAGACAAGCATGAAAACCATAAGGGCATGTTTTGAACCTCAGCTGCTTCTAAGAGACAACAGTATAAAACCCAACAAAACTGAAGAGACTGGAAGAACAGAGATGACCAAATTCTGTCTCTGTTATTCAATGAGCAAAGTAGTTTTGTCTGGCATAACCAGGAGGAGACAATTTTTAGGATGGCAAAGATGTGCTGTAGTCATACTGAATGAAACTGGATGTGTCGTTATGCATCCAGCAGGGATTTAAAAAAAGAACAACCTAATACACTTCACAGATATTTCAGAAGATAGAACCATTAAAAGGGAAGAGTTCAGTTCAGTCTCTGAGCTGGTGTGACAGGGCTGGTGAAGTATGCTCACCATGAATAAAAATAGAAAACTTATAAGTACATAAATGAATCAAGAGTCTCTTAAAACACATGCCCTACAGCACTTGCTTCCAGCAGTTTTGACACATTTGTCCATCAGTATGTGACTCAAACAGATTAACTCGAGAAAATTTGCCTTGGAGTGAAGGAAAACATAAAACAAAAGAAAAAAAAATTCTTTGGAGCAACTTCCATTTCTTGTTATCAGAGCACCAAAAAACTGTTTTACTTACAAGTTGCCAGGCTTAACAATATTCCCATGCTGAAGTTTCTCCAATTGTCTGCCACATTTGAGTGCATGTAAGTAATAATGCTCTCATGATGAGAAAGACCAGGAAAAACCCAACCAGCATTTTGTATGCCAGGAATAAAAATCTTCATTGCTTGAGAAGAAACATGGTAAGTGGATGTTAGAGAAAATGCTTTCTGTAATGAAAATGTCACCAGAATGTTATTTAGTCTTTTCAGGGTGAAAAGAAGGCTCATTTCACAGGACACCTAACCACTAGAGCAGGAAGTTTGGACCAGATGACCCACTATGGGTCCCTTCCAATCTTCCCCATTCTGTGACACTGATAAATTAACATGAATATTTTAACCATATCTCATCAACCTCTTCTCTCATATTGGTAAATATGATAAAACTAATACAGATTGTTCTTCTCATGCCTCCCAAATAGCAGATGTTTTGAATGCAACAAGTAATAACTCATAACGTGTTAGACATTACAAAACCCAAACCAAAACATAACTCCCTAATTGGATCATCAAAAAATTAATCTCCTAAATTTAAAAACAGACTTAAGGTACTGGAATTAATGATAGAAGAATTAATATTATTACAGCATTTAGGGTTTCCTGCATTACTAATCTTTCTGGCTCAGTTCAGCTGCGCTTCCATGGCACTTCAAATACTCCATTTGGACTTTCACAGGGCATGAAGCATGACATCTCTTGTCTGGAGTACATGGACGATAAAAAGACATTGAAGGCAAAGAGCTAGAGACACAGATGGACAATCACTGTAAATCTATAACAGTGGTACAGCATTGGCTTTTTGAACTCTAAAATCTTTTCTTAAAAAACCACCAAATAATTTATGGTAGTTTTATACATTAAAATATAGATATGTACACATGAACATAAAATATATAATTCTCTGATATTTTATTCATTTATTATGCTGTAATGAGTTGTCAAAATATCTTGCCACAGATCAGGCAAAACATCCCACAGTCTAATAAAAACAATAGCAAGGACATTTGGTCACACAGCCGAAGTGTTTGTCATCTGTGCTTGCCAACAGCAAATCCCACACCAGCTAAAGGCAGACAAACAGCTTTCTCTTCCACTGTGTTCTGGCAGCTGCCAAAAATCAAAATTAGGCGAAAAAAAATTTGAGGAGTTCAAGACAAATTTAAGGCATCTGGTCACTGTAGTACATATAGTTATCTAACATCCATTGTTTGACAGGAAAATATTATTTTTCTATATTTTATGTTTTGTTTTCCCCCGCCAATGCCTCTTACTGAAATTTTGAGGTCAAATGTGATCATTACTCGCTGCAGGGTGAAGATTTATTTTTAATGATTAGGCCCTAATCCAGCTCCAATTAAAGCCAATGAAAAGTCTCCAATAGCTACATTGAGCTGGGCAACAATGCCAGTGCTTCCAGACTTTGCAAAAGCCCCAAACAAAGGTGCTTATTGTACAGCAGATCTCACATTTGCGAATCAAGCTATCTACATCCAGTGAAGTGGTAGATTTTTGCAAACTGCTGTCACATTTCTGGTAAGCACTGGTTGGCAAGAACAGTGGCCAGGTTCACTGGAAAACTACTGAAAATAATATGAAAGAAAAATATGAACTCACATTTCAGTCCCTCATGAATATAAATTATATTGTCTTGTTCTTAGTAAGGAGTGCTTGTGAAACTCCATTTGCAAGCACTAGGTTAAAGTGATTTACAGAAGCAGAACATTACTGGATAGCAGAGATGAAAACAGAACTCAGTAAGACTAAAACTTGGAAAACCAAATAACCCAGAACATGCAAGACCATTACACCTGAGGATACAAGGAGCAAGAGCAAAATTAGCCAGCCATCAGCCATCCTCTGCAGCGCCTTACATGCTCACTAGTGCCCAGATACAGATTAAACCAGCTCATGAACACAAGGACCTGTTCTCCCATGGGCAGGGAGTAGCAGGGATCCAGGTTTTAGAACACTGCTGTCCACCATGAATTGACATGATATAAAAGGTGTTGGCCTGCACTTTTGTCCTATGGTGCTGTCAGTGGTCTCTGTCATGCTGCAGTGGGTGGTCTCTGGGTAAACACAGTGCTCTAAGGACTGAAGAATTTTGGAGAGCAATTCCTCATTGGGTATCAGGTCAAATCTTTATGGGATGCACGTAATCAAGCAGTCATGTCATTTTGCCTTTTTGAACTGGTTAATTATAAGGCAGAGGTTGTATCCTGCTGGATTGGCGTAGATCAGTATTATAGGAGCCTGCTCTTGCTCTGCTACGACTTCACTGCTCTGACTTCATAAAGAAACAAATAACATCATCTACATCTAAGTGTTAGAGTTTGTAAAAACTGCTGGCCACAAAAGGCTATTCTGGTTTCTAATGGTTAATTGAGATTATGTGCAGGTTCATTCCTGCAGAACAGATTGTTCCTACAGACTCCATTTGTTAGCAGACTGAAAGGGGTAAAAAAAAGTTGGAGTTTTAGGTTTTGGTTCTGTTGTGTTTTTTTTTCTTTTTTTTCCACCCAGAAAAAAAACCCAAAAAAACCCCATCACTGAATTTCTTTGTGAATCTCTAGAATAAATTACCGCAGTACTTTAAATGTAGAGAGCAGAACTTTTTGTATGCCATGCCAACTGCTCTACAAAGTTTTAGAAGAGTAGGTGCTATATTAAGTCTGCAGCACAGTGTTGTGCATTTGCCAGGTCCAATTAAGCAAAATTTACCAAGGCTGGCAACAATCAGGTTGTTTCATCTGCTCCTTGAAATACCTGATCCATATTTTCTGTGAGAGAATTAATGGTTGGTCTGACTAAGAATACTGATCACCAATTCAGGAAAATAGTAAAAGATAGAGAAAGCTGAAGAGACCAGGACTGTCTATGGAGTTTATTATTCTATATGCAGAATATTTTTGATAATACTCTTTTGTACAGGCAAAACATGATTAATTGGCAGGCCACAAAAACATCTAGGTATAACCATCATGCATGACAAGAAATTGGCAAAATATTCCTCTTTCCTGTTAGCTGGAATCTGAGGTTTATAATCTTACTGGAAATCTATAACTAAATCATCATAACATCAGTTCTCTAGCACACACCACGTCTGATAGATGTTTCATTTGCTTTCAATCCAGCCTTTCTCTCTATCCACTGGCTTTTGTTGATGGCTGTAAGAAAATGTGTAAGAGCCCACTGAGAGCTGTGGTGGTAGACCAGAACAGGACAGATTGGTAGAGCTGTGTCAGGAATGATCAAAGGATAAGTTACTTCTCACACTGACAACTTCAGTATAGCCCACTCTACAGAAAATATTGCATGCCTGAGTGCGGAGTAATGGAAAGATACTGTGCTACAAAAAACGCAGTGACAAGCTCTCACCATTGTAAAAAAAAAAATTAAACTTTTGCTCTGTTATTTAAGCCACTCAGTCTTCCAAAAACACTGACACACTCTTTTTACCTGTCAACTCACCACTGGATTACATTGTCTGCCCCCAATACAGCTCAGTCCTTTAAATGGGAAACTGTAGGTCATTCAACTGACAGCCTGGAGAGGTTGATTTCTTCTGCCATTGCTCGTGCAGAGGCCATCTGGGGACAATTCACTTGCCATTCTGCCTTTATGGAGAGCTCACTGATCGTCTGAAAGCAGATGGAAGTTTGTTGTCTCTTCTAAAAGACAGTTTCTGTGTTCCTAAGCTGCTTACTAGCAGCTTGATTTCCATCATTAGTACTGCTCCAAAATAAAGACCATGACTGATGTGACACAGTGAACATTCCCTTAAATCAATGCTGACTGTACTGAGAGAATTTACTGAGCTTTGTTATCTAAAAATCTAATTAAGCATTTTGGGGCTGGGAAGGGGGGAGAGGGGGAGCTGACAGCAGTGATTTACAGTATGGCAACTTTGTTTACCTCTCTAAAAACAATCTGTGGAAGAAAACAAAGTCTGATGGGGAAAAGACATAACTGGTCCTTTGAACTCCGCTGAAGTCCTTTTTGGACTACCACTCCCCAGCTCGCAGAAAGACTATACCAAAATAAGTTGTTGAGTTACCTGGGAGAACACAGCAGGGAACAAAACACCCCAAGTGAAATAAATTTAATTCATTTGGTATTTTATTCCCCTAATGATTCAAAGAAACAACTTGAGATAATTTCTAATACCAGGCTGTAGCTTCCCTTCTTCACAATTTATGACAGAAAATAAGAATATACTATTCCCTTCCCCATCAGTCCTCCTTCTCAGTTAGAGACCTAATTTTGGAATTTCTTTTCAATGGGCATATTTAAGGTAAAAAATGGCCAACCACCCAAGAAAGGCCCTGGTCTATTTACCCAAGTAAATTTGACATGGGAGAACTGTTTCCTTACAACTCTGCACTGTTCCTTACTACTTTAGATATAGAGAAGTCACTGAAATCTTCAAAATTAATCTTAGTTCAGACTCTTATGTGACAAAATTTTAGGTGCCTGTATTTAGATGTATCTTAACTACATTACTATGCATGACCGTCATCTTTTGGGTATTATTTATAAAGACAAAATGGACTTGCCCATGGCAAAACGGGATGTCTTTTTTCCCCCAGGAACATTTGTTTATTAACTTCCCATTAGTTTTCTGCTCATCCTTATCCATTTCCAACAAAAATTGTTGCTATAACTTCTCTCCTTCCTACTTATTTTTAACTTAATAACCTTTCTGATCTATGTAATGATTACTTTTCCTCTTTTACTTTACTCTGAGAAAACTAGCAAACCCCCAGCATTTGCTTCCAGACACTTTCATTTCCTATCCACTGAGCCTACTTAATCAGCATATAGTCTGCTCTCAGTGGCAAGCTGTAATAATTGCATAATATTAACTGGAAAATACTGAAGTAACTGGAAAAATGCAATTTTATTAATTAAGGGAACAATAATGGATGCAATTTAGATAGGATGTGCTGCATTTGTGTCAAGTAAGCATTTTTCTTGCTTGTTCTTGAAAGGAACTGCATGTGAAACAACAGAGCCTCAATTTTTAGCGGTACACTAGATAAGAGTTGGGAATCCTCCTGCTTCCCCATGTCAGGATGTGAATAGGGGACTCTTGGATGCTATTACGTTGAAGTTATTAGGCACATTAATTGTGGCTATCAGTGTTCATTTGTTACAAAAAAAGGAGAATACAGGCTCTGTCAGAGCATAAAATCTGTGTGAAGGATACACAGCAGCCATTACTTTTAGTAGGAAAGAGAGAGCAAGTTATTTGTATTGTTAGTCTCTCCAGAAGGACGTTGTAGTGTTCTCTGAGCAGAGGAAACAAATGGCAGTGTGAATGACACATTCACTTTTATACACTCACCATATAATAAACTCCTCTATTCCTATTTTTCAGGACAGCTGGAGGATGTCCTATCCCCAATAAATGGAGAGAATAAAGACCCGACATCATATAATTTATTGCTCTTTCTGCTGAGCATGGACTCTTCTCCGTAATTTGCTTTGTGCCATAAACAAACACAATATTTGATGCCTCTACCTGCTTAATTCTTAATTTCATGGTTAATCTTTCTATCATATTTATCTCTCAAAATATAAAAATAATTTAACTGAGTTACAAATATCATGAATGGAAAATGGGATTCTCACACCCTACCAGTCACAGTTGCTCAGTTGCTTCTACTGTGTCATATGTATGTATTGAAGTCATGTGCCTGCCAAAAGCAATGGACTGGTTTTGTGTAAATCTGATTCAGTGCTCCAAGAGTCCAATTTCAATGTTAAGCTCAGCAAACCACTTAGGGATATGTTGTAATGTCCTGAGGACACAGAGTTCAGTGTTTAGGTACAAAGTGGTTATAGACTCCCCTGCACAGTAGAGAAGGTCTATTTTGTATAATATTGGTCACTTACCTACATTTGTATAGATACACAGTATATGGCACTATACAACTTCTTTTTCTGGACAGTTTACTGAGTAAGCGAAACAGCAATGAACAAATTTTAAAAAGAGCATTTCTGTGTGACTATTCCATGACTGGTTGGGTTTTCTCTGTTGAGTTTTTTTCCTTAACAATACAACAGTGATCACCTCCTTCAGCCCCTCTATTTAAAGGGTCTCTAAGATCATAACAGTTGTCATCAAGGACATAATGTGTCCCTGGGAAAAAAAAGAAATCAAGATTTAGTTGAAAGACAGACCTCTCCTGGGTTCTTGGCTTAAGCTAATGGACACACTGAATAGTTTAGGATTACTTTTTTAGTGTTTTGGTTTTGCCACCACTAGAACAGACCCAGCAGGCCTTGTGTGTTGTACAATAGCTGAGAGGCCTTAAAACTAATTCAAGTATTCCTCAAGGCAGGGATGGTCCTAATACAGCTAGAGGGGCATGGCTCTCTCCTGGACACTTGCATTAAATATTGTCTCACCCTCCCTCAAAGCCTGAAGTCTTAAAGCATTGGCTTTGAGCTTTGTCTGCTCTTTGTACAGAGAAAGAGGTAGAGATGTATATCTCTACCCCAAGAGCTCACAAGAATTATTATTTACACAGCACTTCTTAGATGCCAAGTGTTGCATACTGTTATTTTTGTATTCCTTTATACTCTGCTCAAAAAAATACTGTACTGTGCCAGCACAATACAATTGCTAAGTCTTTTAATTTATATCCATAGAAGATAAGTTAGGGTGGAACAGTAGAAAAAACAAGGCCTGCAATTAGTGCAGGCTGAGTGTTTTACTGTGTTTTTTAAATCCCTTAGTTTGCTAATGTAGTTATAGCACTTAATTTTACAATACCCAAATCTCTAATAAAAACGTTTAATCTACAGCTTTATCCTCCTTTTGAAAAGACATTTTTGTGAGTCTCAGAAGCAAAGCATTTATGTCGTCAAATGGCACATTTAATGGCTAAAAGACTCAAGCATATATAATGTATTAGATTTTCATAAAATCTTCTGAAATATCATAGAGATAATATTTTCATTACAGGAAAAAGTCAGTAAGTTCTAAATACTATTTATGTTTGTAACTTCTGGCTACCCTACAAAAGCAGATTTTAGAAAGCAAACTTATGGTCAAGAGATTGTTTTTATGACCACTTTTTTATTTTACTCATCACAGCCATTTTGAATTTGAATACTTTTAAATAGAGCAGAACTACGTTTTCTGCTTGTGTTTACGAGAGAGGATACAATGCATACTGTAAAACTGGGACTCTAAGTAACCAAAACAACAACGAATCCGATTTAAAGTTGCCATTCTACAGAATCACTTATTTATTATCTTTCTGACTTTGGCATTTTTCATCCTTCCTGTTTTCCTCACCTTTCTTCCTACTGCATTATTTTTTTTTCTTTGCTGACTTAGCATCTTCTTCTTGTTTCATCACCCAAAATACATTGAAATTATTTTATTTAGCCTTAAAAAAAAGTACCATCTCAGTTAATAAAGTTCCAGAGTCTTCCACTCTGCCTCCAGCTGGGGACAACAGAACAAGAAAAAAAATTAAGCAAAACCAAACCTTGAGTTTTATTTTTATCTTTCTTATCTTCTGTTAAAGTAAATCATGCCCTAAACTGGGCTTGTTCTTTTAATATATCTTCCCAAAATATCAGGATGAGTTTTTGGACTGGTTTTTTGTTGGTTTGTTGTTGTTGTTGTTGTTGTTGTGCAAAGTATCTGTGCCAGTTCATGGCCTCTTGCCTGCTCCTGCTACATTTCCCGCCATTCAGAGCTCATCAATGTATTCCTCAACAGCACATCGCTGATCTGTGCACTCCAGTGTCAGCATCACAGTAAAAGTAAAGTAGCAACACAAATTTAATGACCTTAGTGCATGAAGACTTCAGAAGCATACAAAAAATGTACCAATTTTAGGTTTATCACTATGATAAAAACTGATTTCTTAGTGAGGCTATATATATATATATATAATATATACATATATCTATAAACATAAATATTAATATAATATAATATAATATAATATAATAATATAACATATAATCTTATGT
>VZRM01004032.1:15024-137444 GCA_013397955.1 Grantiella picta
AATATAACATATAAACTTATGTTTAAAATAGTGTATTGGGCTGAACAGTCTGAACTGTTCTTTTTCATGCTGATGAGATTATTGCAATTAATCTGATCTGCTGTTTATTAATCTGTCCTTTCACACTTGCAACTCAACCTCAAATCAACAGTAGCTATTGTTTTTAAAACTTTCGTATCTAACAAATTGATTAGAAACTTTTTGTGGATAGAAACTATATTTGCTGTTTTTTACCTTTATTAGCATATGAAGACAGGCCTACATGAATTATGACAAACAATGAGTGCCGTGCAGGAATGTCACCTGAATGAGGATGGTTTCAGAGGAAGAATTTGTGGTTACTTTGATTGCAAGAATACACAGCATTGTAAAATAACTTTGAGGGTCTTACAAAACACACAAAAAATACTGTCTTTAAAAAAATCCAAAACTATATTGGCAAGGAAATAGAATATTTCAGTGAACATATGCATGATGCAGGTAACTACTGCCAAGCGTTTTCTAAAAAATCTGAGGCAAACTGTTCAGCACACCAGCTTTTTTTGCCAGCCACCTTCAAAAAAGAATCAGATCATCTAATTTTAGGCGTCAATTTCACTGTGCTTTGCTGCTCTATCAAATACTTATACCCAGAATAATTCTGTACAGAATGGCATGGCAGAATTGTTCAGGATACATATAATGTGTCTGCCCACATATCTGTGTTTGCAAATTGGTTGGTCAGCACTCTTCAATCCAAAGTCAGATCCATTTATACCTATTACAAAACCCATAGCATTTGTTTCACCATTCCTAATATAGTGCTGTCTATCCAAAGACAATTTTCAGTACATTTATAGTAATTTCATCAGTGAAGTATTACTAGCAGCCCTACAGACAGTAGCCATCGGGCAAAATACATAATGTTCCACATCGCCTCTTATCCATCAGCTTACATTAATTTTCTTTGTATCTCAGAAAGTTATCACTTATCACTGGGAAGTTTAGTTCCGGGAAAATAGTTGTTCTTTATAGTAGCTCTTTTAAAAGATGTAAAGTATTTCTGTATAAAGTTGCTGAGGTAACAAGGAAAAACAGAAAAGTTTTTCATTCCTCAATGTCATATTGAGCTTGTCTATGAGAGAACGATCAGATACATCTTCATCTCTGTTAAAGTTTCAAAAACATAACAAAATAGCTCGAAATAGGAAATGTTAAAATATGTGTTACCTTTAATACTCTGTCATACAGCTATTCAACATTTGCCAAAAACATTCCTGTCAACACCCAATTTTTGAGACGATTTTAGGAACAGAAGCTTGAACCCTGTGGAAGAGTTTTGTATCAATCTGATCACAGCACACATTTTCTGTCAAGGATAGCAGAACCTATTAAAAAAAATTAATAAAAAAAGTTACTTCATTTGGAGGGGTGGTTGTAGTAGAATTGTAGAACTACTGGGATGTGGGAGGCCCTATCAGAAGGGTTACAGCAAAGCAGTTGTTGGGTGTTGGACTGTTTGTGGGTTTCTTGATGAATGCTTGTCCAAATGCAAATGATGTGTGAGGGCATTTTGGGTTAGACATGTTATTCTCCCTGCTTGCAGAAATCAGCCAGCGGTACATTCCTCTACTGTCTGTTTTAGAAATCCTGGGCATTTCTGCTTGTGGCAAAAGGGAACAGACAATTCCTGATGTAAAACTGACTGAATAATATGGCTAATTATGAATTTCACGATAATGACCTATTTATCAGGAGGTTGAAAGAGCAAATGCAGTACAGTGTTTGTATCTAGTACAGTCTAATGTATTATGGGAAAAGGGCTGATGATACGAGAGGATCACTGCCATATTTCCTTGGAAAACTGAGAGATTCTCATATTAAATAAATATGAGATGCTATAAAGAAATTAGAGAAGACAATAAATTTACTAGGATGCAATCTGAGAGAGTCAGAAAGAAACAAGGAGGAGAACTAGAATGCTTTTAAGGTGTCTGAGTTCGACATAAACATGATTTACACTAGAATAAAATGGAGACAGCTTCTTTCAAGCAGAAATGATCCTTCTGATCATATGAGTTATGACCATCTAGGCAGGGACATAAGGGAATTTGAGTATGTTTATCAACAAGTGAGTTCTTGATAACTAATCACAATAAACAAGACTTCAAACAGGTATATGTATCACTACACTGCAACACCTCTGAGGATCTCTCAAAAAAGACAGTAGTAAAGGCAAGTTTTTCAAGAAAACCAAATGTGAGCAAACAATTTTTGGATTGTAAATATAATTTGATCTCAAAATGGTTTGTTTGTATAACTAAGTTTGGTTTTCAATTAACTTTCTTTTGGACTTCCTCTGTATTTAAATCTCGAAATGAAATTGCATTTTGGGTTATTGTTGGTGAGCTAAGATCTGCAAACTAAACCTACTGTGATTCACAACACAGAGGCACTGTAAAAGGGACAGGGAAGACAAAAACAAGATTAAGGTTCTGCCTCAACCTCCTATTCAGTATTCTGAACAGCATGATGTCACCTGCCTTATGAATACTGGAGATCCATTCACCACTTTGACAGCAGCACTAGAAAAAATACTCTGTATGGGAACCCTCGGGAACTGACAAATTGAAAAGTTGATGGAAGGTATCAATACATTTTATGTGGCCTTAGGTAATCTTAAGAACATTAAATATATTTTTCTTGTTATTATTTGATATGTGTCTGTCCATAATAAGTGAAAATACAACATTTTCAAGGCTATAGTTCCAAAGATTTGATCACTGGCTGAAATTCAGAAACAAATGATTGATTTCTAGGATATCATCTCTTGGAATGACTACATTTCTTCCTCCCTAAAAATGAGCATATTTAGGAACTTTTCAACCTTTAGTTTAAAATCATGATTTAATTATTCAAGTCCTGTTAAAGATGAGAATTCCTGTCTCCCAGGTATCAGCAAGCAGAAAAAATTGAGATTATTTTCTGGACATCTCAGGATTTCTTCACTCCATCCTGTACTTTCTGTCTCACAAGGCCAACATAAGTCCAATTGCAATATTCTAACCCTATAGAAGAATAAGAATTATGTCAGACAGCCAAATTCTTAGAAGCTCTAGTTTGATATTTTAGGGGAATGTGGCTTTCTGCTTGCACAACAAAAGCAGAAGCAATCCCTAATTGCACACAAGCAGATAAAATAAAGGCCACAGGTTTCCAGTTTGTAAAAGCAACCAACGATTAGAGTAATTGCTTTTAATATATTCTTACCTTAAAGGTGCTGAGCCTTGATTACTACTGGCCTTTACCAAACACAAGTGGAGACTTTTCAGCTGTACATCCCGTGCAGAATCAAATCACATCACCAGGTTCTGTGAGCACTCACTATTCCTTGTTTGCTTTCTTGGCAGAGAAACAGCCACAGAAAGAGATGGCGTGGTCGGAGTTCATGCATTTTCTTCCCCCTTTAGGAGCTGGCAAAGCAGGGGAGGTATGCCAGGGTGTACAGTTCCAGCTTACAGATTAGTTCAGAGTGAGCTTCACAGCAGTAGGGCAAGTGGCTGAACCCCAGGTTTCTCTGTGAGAGCTTTTGTCTCCAGTGCTATACTGTGTAGAGTATAGAGTAAAAAGAGTAAAACTTCATCACTATTTCCTTCCCTCCATATCCCTAAATGGATATATTTGGAAGCATAACAAGGCATATAGTGGTGATAAAATTTCTTTTACTTACCTCAGCTGTTTAAAAGAGAAGAAGAGGTAACTTATTGCTTCTCTGATTTAGTACCCAACCTAACAATCTGTGAAGTTTGTGTGGTATTTTAAACTGTGTAGATTAGATGTTTCAGTCTTTGCAGGCTTTAGATTTTAATCTCTAGAGGGAATATAGAATATAGATTTTCCTGGTTTAACCAAAGCAGCGATCAGTACAGCAGAAGATTCCTCTCTTGGTTAGGCCACAATCCTGTGTGCCCTAATACAGTCCCCACAAGTACAGTGGAGATCTGCAGTGACATTTAGGGGTTTCTGTGATAAGACACTAGTGCAACAGCAAGGGGGATTGAAATTTTCAGGGAAACTCCTCAGAATGTCTACATCTTTTGTAATGAATCTTTTTGAAGAAAGACCAAAGTCCTTCAGCTTAAATGAGAACAGAATCCATTTCCCAAAACATATTCCATCATCTTGAGACTGGAAACCAACATCTAGTAACTTAAAATCTGAGAGTGTATGCTGCTGAAATCTAGTGGTTTAACTGCATTTTTTTCCATCCACAATATTCTGTTTAATTGACAGAAATGAGAATTTGCAGTGACCGTTCAAGTACACAAAGACATAACATAAATAGTTACACATAGTGAATTTGGACTGATAGTCTGATGATGAAATCAGGGATGCTAAATTGTTCTATTCTGTTGTGATATACAGCAATAGCATTCTCTTTAATGTATTTTTAAAATGTCCCACATCAAAATAAAGTTATTTCTTCTTCTTCTTCTTCTTCTTCTTCTTCTTCTTCTTCTTCTTCTTCTTCTTCTTCTTCTTCTTCTTCTTCTTCTTCTTCTTCTCATGGCAAAAAAGGGAGAAAATGCAAACTACATCCAAATTTATCCAATCCAAGGGAATATAACAAGGTAGTGGAGAAACAGGACTCTTATGCAAACGTAACTAAAATACAAGCTAAGCATGAAGAAAATAACTAATGTGTGATTGAGCAGTTATAGGATGTATCAAAGAAAGTACAAATGCATAAGGGTAAATGCCTCACTGCTTTGCTTCCAACATACTGTTCCTTGAACAGAAAATTTATACACAATTTTTAAAGAGCAAATGGATCAAAACAAGAATTCTAAACCTATAATCAACATCAATATTTCTTCATGCATAAGAGTGGATAATTTATCTACAGAGTGCAATGTCTGTCACTTCGGTAAACCAAGGAAAAGGTCACAGCAAATTAACATGTGGAGATATCCAGAAGATAGGAGGTTATAGTGAATAGGAGGTTATTATGAATTGAATTCAGAATTATATGGAATCAGTAGAATAAATTCAAAGCTAAACTATAGCAAAATGCAGAGTACTATTCAGGAGCTACGGGCAAGGCTGCTGCTACAAAATCCATTTCCCTCCAGTCCTTTTCCAACTCCCCTTTTTTAAACTTCTGGTCCCTAGTCATCCCTCTTTTATGCTTCACAAGCTATTTACCCCTGTGCATTGTAGTACACTTCATTCCTGTTCCTCTAGGCTGTGTAGCTTGCTATCAAAGGAATACTAAAAACAAAGCAGAGATTTTCTGCCTGCTCAGTGTAATGTAGATGCAATTTCAAGGGAGATTCTTCCTAAAACTGGTAACAATCTGCTCAGTATTGATGGGCTGTCTGAAGACTTCCCTTCTGTCCAGCACTTGTGGGATTGCACCTGTGACCATTAAGTGCTCTACTACTAACTCCACCTTGTCCCTCTGGGCAGGCTTCATTCCTCTCCCACCTAAGACTGAATTATGACTTGGCACAATTTTATTCCCCTCATGGGTGGAAACTCGTTCTTCTGATGCTGTATATCCTTGCTCAAGAAGCCAAACTGTATTGGCTGCGCTGTATACCTAATTGCAAGTGTTTCTCTATCATTGCAGTAATTCATTAGGATGTGGCTTCACATGGGATGGATGCAGGCTACAGGATGGTAGTGGTACATGGGCAGTTTCTTCTCAGGAATTTTTTACAATATGTAGTACTATTTTAAGCAGAATAAACATGTCTTTAATAAATATTCATATTCCTTCCGTCTAGGTTTCTACATGGGCATTGTCATACCTACAAAACTCATATAACACACAAGACTTTACTCAGTCTGAAAGCTTTTAGCAACAGATATTCACTCTCAGCGGTATTTCACCTGACTTGACACAATTGAGGCATTTAAACACTCTTTTAATATAAAGAACAAAATTTAAATCAGATATTATTTTCAAAGCTGTCTTTATTTGTATAAGTAATGTCTTGTTATAAACAGATTAAGTATGGAAGTGGGATAGATTTAATGTGGGATAGATTCTTATCATGAGCCATAGCAAGATCATATGTAGTAACTCTGCTTTTAGAGATATTTACAATAATCTGCTGTCAAAGTTGTTTTGAGACCAATTTTTTAAGTGTTCAGAGAGCATTTTCCAAGACTGTTATTCTGAGATACACAAAGTTTGCTGTTTTCTAAAAAAAAGTATGCAGATACAAAGGAATGCTGCTTATAAAGCTTCAATGTCCTATAATTATATTAGATGCAGTAGCTACATCACTACTTTAAACTGCATATTCGTAAATCTATTTGGCAACCAGGAAAAAAGTTTAGCTCTCAACCAATTATTATATTTTTTTTCCAAAGGAAAACTTTTATTATCCTGAAATGTGTAGCATAATACAGATTACCCAGTGCACTGATGTTCATCTTGCTTAGATACATTTATTTTTCAATAATTTCTCATATATGACTTTCACTACAACCTTGTTTCTTGTGAGGATTATCTGGAATCTACACAGACTGCATCTTCAATGATACAGCATTCAATATTGAATAAGTGACTGCAACTTTCATCCTGTATGTGTGTTAGAGCTTAGCCCTGTTATGATTTTTAGGTCTCCTAATTTTATTGGCTCTACTTAATCTGAAAGTGTATATATATGCACACACATACCTTTATGTTTGTTTATATTTATATATATATATACACATACACATATATACTTTCTATTTTAGATGTATCTATAGGCTTTTTTCTTCCCTTGAAATATATTTGGCAGATCTGTCCTGTCCTATATAGGGTATTCCAAGCCCACAACGCATTTGCAGTGACCCCTGAGGTAGCTGCACCAGTGCCAGCACAGTTATACTGTGCAGCACAGCTGGGGCTTTTCTCAGAGATCCAGCATGAATTCCAAAGTCTTGATGAGCTGCATTAGCTCCATAGTTCATGGAATCTTGTTAGCCTAGGTTTTTGCTCTTCGGGCAAAGCAGGAATGAATCTGGTTCAAAAACAAGGCTGATCAGGGGTTGGATATCCCAGTACTAAGACCAATTGTGAAGAGATTTTAGAAGGATTTAATCACAAATGGGAGATTCACACTTGGTAGAAGCTGCTATCCAAAATCCTTATTTCAAAAGTCTGATAAAAATATATCAGCCCTGCATCTATTGTAGTGTGTCTTTTCAGAAGCAGGTCAGGCACTACTGTGTTCAATGAACAAGCACTCTTTTTCCCTCCAGCACACTTAGATTTTTTTCTGCCTCTTTCCATTTCTTTTTTTTCTGACTTGGGTAGTGACATTCACTGGGCTACTTGCCAAGCTCTCTGTCCTTTCCGTGTATTGGTGGAAAACAAGATCCTAATCCTTTCCACCTGACACATCGAAGAAGAATGTTTGGTGTGAAGGTCTGCACCCAGTTTGCTTTAAAGTGAGGAAGTAGGGGTTGGTCAGAGCCGCACATAGTGGTTGAACCACTAAACTGAGCACACAGCTAAGGTGATGTGTGTACTTGGGGAGAGTTGGGCATTAAGACCAACTTCCCAAGGGGAAAGTGCAACCTCCTATTTCATGCCAGATTCCCTGACAACAAAACGAGGAGTCCAGCTGAAATCTTTTGTGTGAAGTCTTTATTCTCCATCTTACCAGTCTGAGCAAAGAGATCATCAAGGCTTTAGCCTGTGTTCATGAGAAAGAGCCTCTGAGGTGCTCAGTACTTGTGTCACACCAGCCCAGAAGCTGACTCCTGGCATACACAGTCCAAAACCATGAGGTAATTTGGGCTGTATTTGAATTTTCTTCAGGTATCAAAAGGCAGAATGGGAACAGGACAGACTGAATTGAGCTCTCCTGTGAAATGATAAATTGACAGTCAGGGTTGCACAGCTGGGAAAAGAGAGAAATAGCAGAAAGAAAAAAAAAAGCAAATATGCTCAGCAATATCTTTTGGCTTTTGAATTGTTTTCTAGCTTCTGGATGAGGCAAATAATGCATCCAAGAAAGCATTTCTGCCACTGTTGATATGAGACTACAGATCTGCATAGAATACTTGAAAATGCATAAATTCTTCATTAATTACAAATTAAACAAACATTTAATATCATTTCAGATTTCACCACATCATACTAATAAGCTACAAACAACCATAATTTGACCCAGAGTTTACAGCCCCTGGCACTTTCCTTTCTACTTAGTACATCATGAAGTCTTTAGATGACAATTTTACAATATGACATGGTTAATAATTTGGTCTTTTAGAAGCAAATGAAATAGAGAATATGCTTCTAGGGAGTTGAATTTATCAGGATTATGCTGCCTATGAGGAGTTTAATGAAACAGGAACAGAAGCATCAAAGTCACTTTTGACTTCAGAATTTTATGATAAATATATTGAGGTCTTTTTGTTTCCACTTAAGCCTTTTGCTTATAAAAATATTGTGCCAATAGCAATAGGAATTAGACTGCTAATTCAATAGGAGTTACCTGCTTTGTTGCACAGGTAAATTTGCAAATGCTTTCAAATCTTCTAGTCTGGTCCTATGTGTTCAGAGAATTGACAGAAATTACCTTTATACTGGAAATTCTTATAATAAATCTTGCTTTAAAAAAAAAAATTCTGGACAACCTAAAATTTTAAAATTTAAAAGATGCTACAGCGAGCAAAAATCCAAGGTTTTTCTCACCTTCATTCTGCACCTAATTTCTTATCTTTCCCCTATTATCTGAAAACACATAAGGAGCCCCCACTCTTGTAGAATCTAATCAGCTCACAGTGCTTCATGAATTTACTTTCTCAATACGCTATGGTCAATTACCTCATCATTAAACAAAATTTCACTCTATTGGATCCGCAAAAGTAGTACAGGAACTTTAAGGAATTTGGCTTTGTGTCGTCAGTGTAGAGTAGGAGTGACCAAAATGCAATTCTCCAGCTACCTTCCAGCTACGTCATGAATTATGCTAATCCTGCTTTTTGTATGCCCACAAATTGCTCATTCTCTAGCACACATTAACACATTTTCTTACAGCTGTAAGGGAACTCCACTGGAAGAATGAGACACAGTTGAACTTCCTCAAATTCAGAAGACATTGAACACTCTTGCTCAGAGCTTGAATGGCCTAGGTGCTTCACTTGACTGTTGCATTTTTGACTAGAGACAAAATAAAAGCTTAGCATTTAATTTACCGAAGCCTCTAGACATTTAAAAACATTTTTTTATGTAGTGGTATTAATTTAAAGAAAATTAATTGCTTTAGGATTAACATGTTTCATAGATTAAGACAAAATGCAGCAGTATAATATAAGTTAAGGTATTAAGGTATAAAATAGATTTGAGCAAAGGACTGGAAATTGGTCTGGAGGATCTTTCTCCAGGCAGGTCTAAAGTTCACAGTCAAGGGAATATTTCTGCTATTCTCTTCACCTTCTTCATCAGGTCCTTCATTTTGTGGGATCAAATGTAACCGACTCTAGCATCATGGTGCCTATATCATATTACTCCTCCCAATGGAAAGAGTCAAATGATTGTAATTAAACAATTAAGTACTTTGTTGAACTGAGACTTAAACAGAGGAGCCAGAAAAGAGCTGAAGGCAAAATAGAGCCTATGCATTTTAATCTTGTCTTTCTCCCCATGAATACTTAACAGGAAATAACAGGTTGTTTTGAAAAAACCTGGATTTTAAGCACAATTTGTCTCATAATCAGTATCATGGATTTGGCAGCCTATGTAACTTTGATAACAGCAAATAAATTATCACATACCAAATACCAGAATGTTAATTATGCTTTTCATTGGCTTCAGGTAAATCCATATTTTATAATGCATTTAGGCATATGGAACTACAGCCCAGAGGCTGAAATAACAGCTTGCTTCTTGTAGGGCTTGCAGATCATAGAAAGCATGTTGTCAATGTGTCTTTAAAATGACCTTTTGATGGAAAGAGAAAGAATAAACTATACCTGCTCAGTGATGACATACAGCACACTCGATGATAATTACCAAAGGAACTGGACTGAGCAAGAAAATATTAGTTGTTAATTATTTAAGAAGCAACAACAGAATAAATTTGCATGTAGATGTTATATATGGAAATGGTACTGAATCTATGTAATACAGTACCTGAAGCAATCACATTTATATTATGGACTTGAGAAACTGATGAACAAGAAGGTGACTTACTACAGATGTGCTTCAGGCATTGATTCATTAACAATACAAGAATGAATAGCAAATACTTCAAATAAGCTGTGCTTCTCATATCTGTCTCTAATGACTATGTAATTAAAGTAAGTTGAAAATGGGAAGCCTTGTGTGAAATATAGCTCTTAAGTAAAATTCATATCTTCAGTGAACTGGCAATGTTTTTTTCCTCAAAAATAATTACAGGGATTTGTAAAAGATACTTACTAATGAACTCATAAGCATTGGAAATAAACCCCACTTTTTCTCATCTGTTGAATGCTGTAAAGCAAGAAAGACAGCATAAGGAAACTTGATGACTTGGAACATGCCTGGTCCTAAAGGCAACTTTTCTATGACACTTGCTTCAAGATCAATGGAGTCAATGGTACATAAAGGCCAACTCAGCTGTCCAAGTCATGTACACGAGTTTCTACTTCTCTATGAGCCTGATTTCTGAGTGGTGAGCTTCTCAGAGGACATCCTGTTAACACTATCTTCAATGAAGGGTAAAAAAATCCCAAAACTCTAAAAACAACCCCCCCACCCCCAATAATTTGTTAATCTTCCTTTGATTATCTCATTTCAGAAACAAAGTGTTTCTATCTGAAACCAAACACATTTGTTGAAACCCACATTTTTTAACACTGAAACCAGTCTCCAGGAGATTTAGCTGTCAATTCCCCACTCAAAGAGAAGCAGCTTGTAGGGTATATATTTTTTAAAACTTTAGAGGAACTTGGACTCTTTCAGCCATTGAATTCACAGAGTGGGATACATTCCCCAGTGCTTGGTCCCAATCTCCTGTCCCAACAGAAGCCCAAATTAAACATTCACTTCCAAGGGAAAAAATGTGAATAGGTGGGCAAAAAATGAGCCATATGAAAATGGGCAGCTCACCATGTGCCCAGGCAGACTGACTGCAGGATTGATGCCAGAATGGGCCACTGTTCAGACTCTAGCCATGAGCATGAATGACTGTGAATACAAACTCATATTTTCATCTTGTTTGAATGTATACAATTTAGTATGGCCTGCTCCATTTATTTGGGTTAAAGTGCAAATGCTTGGTAGGCAGGCTGTGTCTGAGAAGTCAGATAACAGTAGAATTACATGAGCAACACTGTACTCGATGTCTTGTCTTCCTTGGGCATCTAAACTTCTTGTGTTTAAGAATAAACAAAATATGTTTAAGAAAAAGCAATGAATAAGTGAATAAGCAAAGACTTTTGATCTTTGCTTTCTGCCAGTGAAGATGAGCACACCTAAACAGCTTTAGGCTTCCCAGGGGCTGGTGCACTGATCTGTGATCTTTGTAGGTAGATCTTGAATCTTTGCAGAAAAGAAAGCTGTCATACATGCAAACACAGCAGCATGCTTGAGGATGTAAGTTTGTAATTCTAAATTTCAACCAGGATAGAAAATATCTTGTTTCTTAATGCCTTTTCATCTTGTGAAACAAACTTGCATTAATTATAAGAGAGTTTAATTTGGGATCATGGCTAGTTTGCACCCGTGTCACATATAATTATGTTAATCCCTACCTCAGTTATTAAGAGCCAACTATTGTTCTCTCTAATCTAATCTAGACAACGGCCTTTCATTCCCTTAAGAATGTGTCTCATATGCAGCTCTGGGGAGATACACAGGGAGAGCCCCTAGACAGGTCTAATTTGCAGTCTCTGTCATTATCAGCTGATTTTGTTAGGATCCCACAATCTCAGGATATTTTCTGGGTAATAATTTAAGGATGTGTAGTAGGTCCTTTTGCCATTCAAGAATAATTGACTATATTAATGACCTAACATAGCATGGTGCCTCTGTTTTAATGATTATGACGATGATGATGATGATGATGATGATGATGACGATGACGTCTCTTATTCACTCAGTTTTGTGTGGTGGCAAAACCTAAGTCTTTCTATAACAAACATATTTTGCAGCTTTGCAGAATCCCAGAATACTATGCTTTCAAATAGATAAAAACAATTATTTTTTGAAATAGTGACTTTTTTAAAACCATTCCACATTTTTTATAACTGCAGCTTTCATTAAAAAGAACTATAAAATCCACTATTTGGGCAGTAATGGCATACTGACATACAAACTAAGAAAATATCTTGTACTTGGCATGTAATAAATATTCTTTTTCAGATTTATTGGAACATTTAAAACCATTCTTACTATAAAAGGTAAAATAATCCTTGCATTTAATGTTACTATAGCTGCAGCATTAATGTGTTGGTGGTTTTAGCTCAGTGAGAGAAAGACACTTGACTGAAGGTTCTTTGGATTTCCCTCATTTTTATTTCCTCTGTTTTAAAATCAGATTTTCCTTTCTCTCCTACAATTTGGAAAGGAATGGGGAGTAAAGAATACAGTGGAGATTTTGGTAGAGACTACAGGCTGGAAGACATAAAAGCAAGGTGTTTTGTTTTACATAAATTGTCTTTTCCATTCTATGGATGAAGCAAAGAAAGAATTTTTGGAAAATGTAAAGAGGAAAACATTAATTTCTTCTAATGACTAGGAATATTGATAGACTTTGTTTTCTGCCAAGAGATTACTGGAGTCTTTATTGCCTGTTATAGATTTGTGTATCTATTCTGAAATGAAAAATACATTTGCTTTTCATTCCAGACATATCTTTGAAAATGAAATCATTAAGCTTGTTTCACTGTTTTCATTTTGATAGGTTTTCCACCTGCTGTAGTACTAGCAAAACATGAAGCAAACTTTATAATGTGAACATTAAATATTCAGTCCAAATACTAAGTGTCTTCTAATTTTAATGCAGCTGTAAGATGACAATGAAGTCTAAGCTAAACTCTAATGTTACTGGCATAGTAAAAATTATAATTTTCCTTACAGCAACAATTAATGATCGATTCAAAACTATTGTCAGAAATAAAAAATTTGAGCCAATTTGGCTCAGGTACATTTGAACCAACTTGGTGATTCCAATGAGTCTGCCAACCTGTAAATGGAGGAGCAGAGTTTCAACAAAATTCCCATTTTATTTTGAAAGAAAATTGCATCTTCTTGTGTGACTGTTTGGAAGTTATGGGGGGTGATCTTCTCCTTGTGACAAAGAACCATGGCCACTCAGTAATAACCAAAGATAAGAAGAGCAAAAAGATACTTGACAATAATGTATTTTTGCAGGCACAACGCAAGCCTTTAACAGAAGGTAGTTATGATTGTAAATTGGGCAGAGTTCCAATTCCTGATATGCTGTACTCCTGGCTCCAGTGGCAACCTGCTGCTTGATACAGTTGGACAGCTTGAATTTTTCTTTTTGTTATATATAAAAATATATATTATATATGCCAATCCTTAATTTCTTATGTTAAAATACAGGGAACTGAAAATAAAAAGAGATGGATTTGCAAGCTATAAGAATGTGAATGATTTTCAAAGCATTAGAGAGAAAATGAAGGGTACTTTAGGAATAAGATAATAAAAGTTGGCATGTATTCCCTATGCAACAACAAAAAATCTCATATAGACAAAAAAGCAAGCAGCTGCAACTAAATCTCAAAGACATTGAGAGTAACAAAAGCGTATCAATAAAAGTTCAGTGAATTTTTCCGTGGAGTTTCCCACCTTCAGCTTTTTCTCATAATGTTAATTCTTCCCCAAGTTTCCACTTCCCAAAAGAAAAAAAAATTAAAAAAAAAAATTCTGAGCCATCCTGGAGAATGTAAAGGGAAAACTGACAAAGCCTCTCTTGTAATTACTTTTTCCAGATTAATTTCATAGCTTTGCAAAAAATGACTGAGTGTTTTCAGTCAGATCAGAACATTGACTCTGCCGAAATTCTATCCTTCTGAGCACCTTTTGTTGCAGATTCGGGTTTCACAGATTCTCTCTTTTATACAGAAAGGAAATTGAAAGAAAATGAAAAGTTCATAAAGGTAGACGGAGAGAGAAGATAGGAAAACTGCATAATCCTACAATATTAAATGTTTTTTATTGTTGCACTCCTTGCTAGAGTTTAGCCATATAGAAACTGCATTTTAAAGAAGAGAGAATTTAATTCTACAGAACCAAACAGGGTATTGGAAAATGTCATATATTTGCATCTCGTAAGGAATTGATCCAGTGGAATAAATGTTGAAACTGAAAGTCATTTAACTGCTTAGTCTTTTTCATAGCTCTCTACTGTTCCCTATTGTTTTTCATGTTCAATATTTGTGTTTGAATAAAGTGGGTTTTTTCCAGTCCAGAATTTCTAGTGGTATCCACCTGTTTCTGTTAGCACTTAAATGTGTCCAAAATTTCATCTACTATTTTGTACTGCAGAGATGAGCTACATGCGCAACAGTCCATCTTCATTATAGCAGCCCTAGATTGTATAACATTTTTAATAAAATTCCTTTCACTTTTAATAAAGAAATAATCACATATTCAATCAAATTCCATGTAAAGACAGCTGCCTGCTCATTGAATGGTCTCCAGGAGAAACATAGGCACTCAAGGGCTGGATTGGTGTTGGATGGATCACAGCAACAGCTGTGGGGTGAAAAGAGAATGACCCATAGGTAATGCACTCTCTGTGAAGAACCGAGGAAGCACAGAAAATGCTCTCTATGCTCCATCCTTCTCCCTGTTCAACTACATTGGTTTCTCTGGAAAATTAATTATCATACCCAGATGTACATAGAAATGAGCCTCCCAAATCAGGCGGCAGTAAGTATAAAAAAATCTTCATTTTTCATCAAAAGAGTAATCTGAAGATGCCCACTTTTGCACAGTGTTTTTTCTCCAAAACCACAGCAATGCCTAGCTCTTTACTACATTTTGAAACCAAGACAGTGAAACCAAACATGGACAGTCAAGAGTGAATTATAAAGCCACAAATGAGTATTTACAAAATGGCGTGTTTGATACAGGTGACAGTGCCATTCCCACCAGCCATGATGCACAACAGCAAAATCTTATGCTTACATTAAAAACACGTAATACTGGTAAGAGTAAAGTTTACATGTTCTCATCAATATTCTTTTAAAGTTTAGTGTTTACAATACTGCTTGAAATTAAACTTTGCTTCTGTGGAAACTCTAATTAAAAGTTATGTTTACAGAAAATAGCAAGGTTGGTAGGCATTTGTGATAAATTTTAGGAAAGAATCACTGTCATAGTTTGAAAGTAAACCAAAATAATGTACATTCCTCTGGCCTTTGTAATAAATACTGAGAGAGGGGAAATAGCATTATTTTATTATTTAATGTTGCAACACCCAGCATATATCCCTGGTCAGTCCTGAAATATCTTCTGCACTAGCTATAAGAAATCTATTCTTCCTGTGTCCTGATCTTCCTTTTATTCATGTGCCTGTATTAGGGATTCAGAGATACATGCACAAAAAAATCCTGAAGGCTGAATTTACACGGTTTCTGTAACAATAAAAAAAAAAATAATGTCCCAATATCTTTGCCAATCTACCTTACCAACTTCCTTATAATCAATGTTTCATTTGGTGTGAAGTTACATAAGTGAATATAATTTTGGTTAAAATTACAAAGTAAGAATTTGCTTACTACATCACCTGTAGCACTGTGCTGCCTTTGACATTTTGACCATTACTAGTGAAGTACTCAAAAAGTGCACGAAAAAGTAAAAAAAAAACACAGCAAATTATTTCCAGTCACTACAGACTTGAATTACTTTTAAAGGCATGATTGACTGACAGAAGTCTCTGTACTCTCCAGAATGAATCAGAAGTAAATCAATGAAACAAATCCATTTTGTCTTTTTCCCCCTTTTTTATTTAGGCCGTCATATAAAAGATTGCATTTCAGTAAGCATTGAGGCACTCAGCATTGGAGATTTTGGTGTTCAGATGCTGATCATTCCATAGTTTATTCCAGTTCATAAAAGTGTGAGTAACAGGGATTTCCTCAACAGATTTCCCCCCTGTGTATCCTCTGACAAAATCTGAATGTTTTCCAGAATGTCGATACAAAACTTGGTGTCCTCAGCTTTCACAAGTTTCATAAAATCTGTGGCAAACTGCCTTTGGTCTGTCACATTTAGAGTCTCACTCAGGCTTGCTGACAGTTACAGGGAAGCTGGCAACTTCGGAGCAGTTTGCCTGGAGAAGAATCCCTGTAAAATGAGTGGGAAATGAAATGAGGGCAAAAGTCCAGCCTGACTTCCAAAGGCTGTGCCAGTGATTTGAAGGCTAGTGTGCTACACACAGCTGCTCTTGCCCAGGCTGGTTTTGAGCATACAGCAGTTCCCTGCAGAGAAGTGGGAGCTCAGGTGGCCTCCTAGCCCTTTGGGATGGCCTCTGGCAGTTCCCCAACATGTGCCATCACACCATGCTGTGGAGCTGGCTGGTTCCCCAAGGGTCAAAGGAGGGGTTTCCCCCCAAGTTGTTACAATGGGTTGGTAGCACAGTGCTCCTGGCTGTTTGGGGGGGAAGGTGTTGTTGTGGTGACAGTCTCCCACCTCACCAGCTTGTCACCTCAGACCAGAGTGGAGACACATCAGACAAACTGGCCAAACTCCCCAGGTGCACACTGGTCCAATTAGCTGTAAATGGCAGGAAGCTTCTCTGCCTCACACAGCTCCTGCCTGGTGCATGTGCCAGGGTGTGGGATATCCTAAGGGTGGGATATCCTAAGGTGGATCAGGGCAGGGCCTGGAGACCACTTTGAGCTGGAAGGAAAAGGCACAAGAAGGTGGCAGGGTGGTGGAACAGTGGCAAGAAGGGGCCTGTGCTGGGCACCTGCAGTTTGTGACATCACCAGAGCAGCACTGGAGCAACACTGGAGGGATGGGGCAGCAAACATTCCATGCCATCCCTACAGGGCACAGTGGCATGAGGAGCCCACTGTGAGCCCAAGCAAGGTGCTGGCAACGCCACTGCAGTGAAGGGACTGGAGCTGGCGATGCGGAGCCACCATGGATGAGAACAGATATCCTTTTCCTCTGCTACCTTCTTCTCCTCCTCTCCCCTCCCTGCCCTCTGACAGCTCCCATTGAGGCCCCCTCACGAATGTCTCTTTCCCCTCAGGCCTGGATCTGGCCTGGGCACACAAGGGACCCCTAGGAAGGTGGCAGGGAGGGCCTGGGGCAACCAGGCCCATCAGCCAGGGCCAGCTGATAATGTTTGGGTGGGCACAGTACTGGGAACACTCACTCCTTGGTGGTTCTTGTCACCCTTCACTGTTCCCTGCAGCCACTGAATCCCCTCGGCCTTCCTACATTTCCCTCCTCTCACTGAACCCCTTTCTGCACCCTGATCACCCCTTGATCTCCTTCACATCCTCCCTTCAGCCATTCTGGTCACTGCCCTCAGAGTCTTTTAGGACAGAGCAAAAATCTCTTCCAGCACACCTCAGGGCCTGCTGCATTCTAAGAGGTTGGAAGACAAAGATGTTCTAGAGTATGAGAAAAGGAAAGCTCAAGCTACTTAGGTTTAACAAAATTAAACTTCTCGCCCTCCTCCCCCTCTTAAAAGGCGATGTCATGGGCTGGAATCTTCCTTAACCTCTCATACGTGGTTTTGGAATCTCATTCAGCATGATTTCAAGAGTGGGAACATTGACTTAGACGGTTGCATGAGGCTGCTTGAAAAAATGCAAATACCTTTTGATGAAGAACATTTAAAACATGTTTTCAGGGTAAGGTGTATGTACATGAAGCAATTAATAGTTTAGAAGTTCAGTTACATGTCTGACATTTACTGACTTTTTAAAATTAATTTTTTGCAAGTATGTTTCATGCTAGTGTGGTGTGCAGAATCAGAAAAGAATTTGCCTCCTAAAGGTGTTTGTTTCTGTGTAAAATAGATAAACCGGGGCTTGCATTAGAATCAGAATAATTTAGACTGGAAATACCTTTAAGATCACTGAGTCCAGCCATTAATACAACATTGCAAAGTCCAACACTAAACCATTTCCCTAAGCATCACATCTACATGTCTTTTAAATACCTTCAAGGAATGGCGACTCAGGCACTTCCCTAGACAGCCTGTTCCAATGCTTGACAACTCTTTCAGTGAAGAAATTTTTCCTAATAGTCAATCTAAACCATTTATGGCACAACTTGAGGCCACTTCCTCTTGACCTATTGCTTGTTACTTCGGAGAAGAGACTGACATTCACATATCATTGTCTTTTCACTGCAACGAATTAGTATAAGATGGAAAATATGTAGGTTTTGATTTTCAGTTAAAAAACTGTAACGTGGCTGCACTTGAGAAAAGTTAAAGCATTCTGGTTTCATCCTATTCAGCTGCCTCTGTGATCAAGCTAAGGAGCGCAGATGTGCTTGTCTGATGCTGGAAGAGCCATTATAGCAGCTTCCTAAAAATCCTCTTGCCAGAAGGACAACATGGATTTGTCTTAGCTGTTCAGGCTTTAGATCCAGCACACGCATTCATTCAGTTCTCCACTATATCTCTCCTGTAATATTTAAGAGGTGTGCCTGAATGGATGGAAATTGCACTCTAAGCCCCAGGGAAAGTATTTGACTTTGAGACATGGTAGTGTTTAAGAGATTTCTGTGAGGGTTACATGATACAGCTGGAAATTGTACTTAATAAGCTAATTTAGTGTAGGTAAGTGAACTACTGCAAAGTGGATCTTCTCTTGGTGAGCAAATACTTCAAAACTGAGTGCCTTGGGACACTCTGGGTTTACATGTTCTTCAGGTCCCTTCTAATAATGACACGAAAGATGTAAGGTTTTCCCTTTTACCTCATTTTTTTCCTCCAAAAATAGCTGTCTGGTTAAGGTGTTTTCCTAAGGGAATGAAACCAAGTGGATACATATATATATATATATGATTCTTTTGGGAACGTTACAACAGGCTGGCTGATTCTGTCCTGATTTGGCAGAGGAGAATCAACTATGGCAAGTCAGAAATTTTTGGTTGTTGGAGGGAAGGAAGGCACTAAGTTTTCCTCACTCTGTCTTGTTCCTCTCTCATTGTTCTCTGCCTTGCCAAGCCAAGGTAATACCAGCAGCATGAGCTCAAGAGCACTGGCTAAAGAGGCTTCCTGTGATTTTTGAACTTGCACTGCATTGAGAGAATTGCCAACCTTGAGAATCTCTTGAGAACTTAAAAACACTTCTCATTGTTTCCTCTATTTTCCAACTACTTTGGTTTCTGACAGGAATTTGAGAGAGATGGTCAGCTGTGGGCTGAGAAGAAAGGAATTATTTCAGGGAGGTGACCTGCAAAGAACGTCTGATTCAGTTGTACTTAACAACATATAATACTCAGTAGCCTGATTTAGTTATTTGTAGCAGTAGTGTTAGGTGTTCTTTGCTATTTGAGAAAGATTTATGTGTGTTCAGTAGTTTGGGGCATCAAATATTTAATCAGTGTAATAATATGTAAACATTCAAACCATTCTGGAAGGGAAACTTCCTGATATCATTGTCAGTAACTACACATCAACAGTTAATCTAATAGTTATACATAGCAAAATACATTTTATAGAAAACATAATTTTAAAGAATCATGTGCATTTTTTCTTTTCTGTTGTCTTTGAGTTTATTTTACTGCAATACTCCTTTGAGCAATATCAGAATTATGAACATTAAGGTTTTAACGAATAATAAATTTTCATATAATTTCCCTCAAGACTCTTTGTCTCTTCTTTTTCTGAACAGCAAAGATTTGATGTGCATTAATAAAAAGACGAATGATAAAAAACTACCAAAAACATTATAATAATATTTTTTTATAGTGACATGAGTTTTATCACTTTAATTTGAAGAGCTCTCCTGTGTAGTATTATTGCCTGTATTTCGTCAAGAGGCAACTGAAATAGCAACTTTAAATTTTTGCCCAACTTCTCTTTGTACCAGTAACGAAGTGAACATATTCCAAGTCCTGATAGACTGTTTATTTGCAAAATAAGTTGGTATTTTCTCTTCCTACTTAATGGCTGTGCGCAAATTTTCAGTATTGTTAAGAATATTAAAAATTGGATTAAGGATATCAACCTTAGATGGGGAATTTTTCAGCAGTAATGAAATGTGTATAATTAGCATTTGACTGAAATATTTTCTTGCTAGTGATTTCTGTTAAAAATGATCGTTATTATTCTCTTTCACAAACTCAATGCAAATACTGAAGTACTGTTTTGCAAGATTTTTCACTAGAACTGCTAATGAAATTTAATTTTTTACTTTTTTCGGTTATCTAATATATTTTTACTCATATTGTTGTACTTATTCAGAAGTACAGTATGAACTGTACTGCATGGGAAGGAATTGGCAATGGATCATTAAACTTTTAGCTTTTCTGGAATGGCTTAAAAACTAATCTAATTTAGTAGTAATGAAAAGTCTTGATCAAAGAGTAGCCGGAACCCAAGTAAGCAATTTCCTGTTTATGGACATCTTTGTGGATGCCAAACCAGCCACAGTAAGTGCCATGTTTTAGATGCTCAGACTTAGCCTCTTTCGCTGTCTCAGTTTAAGGAGCCCACAGTTACGAATTTTTGATCACCTTATAGTGATAATTATTGAGGCAGTGGATTGCCATTTATTTGTGATTTTTTGTGCACAATTTTATCAGCAAATTTCTCTTTATTTGGCAACTTTTAAGTATAATTCCAGCAAAAATGTTAAAAGCATTTGTATTTTGTATGCAGTTACTGATTTGAGTAGAAAATTTTAGAGGTAAAATAGAGTTTTTAAACCTGAGAAAAATGTTAAAGGCAGGAATGGTGAAAAAGTGTTATTCTACTCAAATTCTTTTGCCCTTTTAACTTTTCTAGTGGCTTTTATACTGAAACACTGACATTAATTACTATGCTAACATTTTGTAAGCTCTATAAAACAAGCTTATAATTCAAGAATTCTGAAAGTGTGAATAATTAAGTTAAGCACTCTGGCTTGTTAAGAATAAAATATGAAGTCACGGGTTATTATAAAATATCTTGTCTTCAAACTTTAATAGTATGTCTTATTTGCATTGAAAGACTTGGATCTTTTGATAATTTGGTCATCCTTATTTCTTTTTTAAGATTACTGGTTGCTGTATTTTGTATGCAAATTTAACCAACAGTGTTTACAGTACGGTCTAAATAGCTGTCGGAGAGGTGTTATACTAAATATATTTTCCACTTGATAAGTTTTCTGCTGCAAATTTATTTTAATGCATCCCATTTTAGAGATTTTCTATTATGTGTTTTAATATTTCAAATGTATTAAATCTAAATTTATTGTAATATTTAGATGCTAATTATGTCATTTGGTCCACTTTATGTAAAATATTTATAGCACAAAAAGTGTAATCTAAAAGTCAAAGAGTGTAATCTGATAAGGCTTTGTAGTCATTGCTGCCTGAGTGTTGCTCTATGATTCTCACTCTTATGGTCAGCTATGAAAGAGTGTTTGGTGCATAACTTTGTATCATCACATGTTGTTTTACTGATTTTTTTGTCGTTGTTGTTGCTTTTTTTTCCAGAAAACTCTAGACAAACACACAGGACAGCTAATTAGCATGGACGACTTCAAAGCAGTTTATCGAGCGTTTGTACACAGACCTGAATTTGAAATACTATTCAAGGCTTACTCGTCAGATGGCAAAATTCTACTTGATACTCAGCTCATTAAATTTCTTGTAAAAGAACAATTTGAAACTGAAGTTGATGAAACAACTGCCTTAGAAATTATTATGAAGTATGAGCCCATTGATGAAGGTATGCACAGTTTAAGTATTTGATAGTTAGCTCTTATTTGTTGTGTTTCTGTCCATGACTGTGTTTTAAAAAACCTCATATCTTTATTTCTTTAAAAGAAATGCCTTTCAATCTATTTTTTTTCCTATCTGTGTTTTAATTTAATTTCATGTTGCCCTCCTTTCTCTGCTCTCTTTTTTTTTTTCTGTCATTTATTTATCTTTTTTTTTCTTTTCCTTCTATATATTCTGCTCTTTAGCGCATTACAAATCATTTTTAATTTATTTTTGTTAAGGTACTTATCTGCCATTTTGCCTGTCTGCTCATTACACTGTCTTCTCTCCCTTGAATCATTGAGTGATAATGCAAGTCCTCAGACAAGAACATGTATGTCCCCTTGACTTACTGGCAGACTGGTCATTTTTCCTGAATCATGAGAGCTCTGAGGAGATGTTTATAAATGTGTAACGTATTTAGTCTTCACGTATTGAAATGTGCCACAAGTTATCGTGTAACCCTTCTGCTGAGTTTCACTGAATACAACTTGAGGCAAAATTTGCAACTGAGCTATGAAAAGGACATAACCACATTTTGCTGCAAGCTCTTACTTTACTCAGCGGAATACGAATCTCAGATGTTTAATTCTTTACTTTCATTGGTTCCCAGTCTTTGAAAATGGGTGGAATTGATAACTGGTTAAGAAAAACAAACCCAAGGAGAAAATGTTTCTTTTGGAATAATAACCCAGGATTATCTATGCTGATTCCGGGGTGGAAGAAGAAAATGGAAAATGCCACTTTTTTAATGAGAAGCAGAAGACATTTGATGCCTCATTAAGAGGCCCTTACTGTCCAGCTGCAAAACACATGACTCCTTATGCATTTACTCTCTGAGGCTGCCTTTCAAATCTGACCATATTTCATTGAACCTACTCTACTCTTTCTGAGGGACTATATTTGCTAATTTTACAAGTTACCAGTTTAAAAGGTTCCTTTTACTTTGTGTTGTTTGTTTTGATGGGAAGGTTAAAACAAAGACAATGAAAAATCTTCAGTCTATTAGAAAAGACATTTGTAAATACCAACTGAAGTTTCTGTAGGTTTAATTTAATGTCTGGTTTAAATTTCAGATGCTGAGCCAAATTCTTGTTTGTTTCTTCATCTGTGATAAAATTGTTTGTCTAGTAATTGGAAATAATCTTGATGAAAAAAAAAATCTCTGCATTGTTTATGCTCCTTTGAATGGAGTTAAACTCCCACTCAAACATATTTATTGAAAAGTTCCAGTTATGATTGACATGATAGATGATTCATATGGTATTGTGCTAGAGCATTTTGTGTAACTGTCATTCTGAATTTGCTACAGAATATAGTTAATCAGGGTGATCTGTTGGACTCATCTGCCACCCTTGCCCTGTGTATTACAGAAAGGGAAAAGGGCAGGTTTTGACACTTGATTGACAGGTTTGCTCATGGTAATGACCATTCTCTGATAAATGTGACAGCACTGGTGTGTCAAGATTAGGATGAAAACAGCGACTAGGTTTTACATAGAACTTTGATAAATGTATCTATAGCATTTACTGCACCCCTAACATTTATGCAGAGAGCTTCTCAAAGCTACTGAGCCCGATAACTCTGAATTAACTCCCTCTGGGTACTGTAGCTAGCTCAGGACAGCATGGGATACATTACCCTTCCATTTTTATTGTACAATTTATATGTCTAATTTCAAAATGCTGCACAAACAGATTTTTTCATATGTGTGCTAAAAGCTTGCATTTTTGGCAGAAAGAACCATTTCTATGGAATTGATCACAAAATATGAATATGTAATTCACACCTGACAGTTGTGTCTTACTAACACCCAAATGGCAGTTTTATTCTTCACAAATATTACATTATCTGCACACTTTACTCTTAAATTTGAATAGAAGCCTTGACTCATTAAATGAATTTAAAGAAAACATGCCAACTAAATGCACTTTTTAAAAGCTTGGAGTATATATCTTAAAAAAAAAACCATTGCTCATTATTCAGTATTTACATCGATGGGATTAGAAGCACAGTGAGGATAAGAAGATGCATCCCACTATTATTTCCATTGTAGTGCCATTCAAAAATTCTGCTCCTGCCTCTATTTTCCTGCTAGGCAATAAAAAAAAAAAAAGGGTAAAAATACAATCCTGTCTTAAAAACATGCTTACTTTGTAAATAACATTATAAGCCTGGTGCATCTGTCAGACAAAGACTTTGAGTAATCCAAAATGTATTTGTGAGTCAAAAAACCCTTTTCAGTTTATTCCTAGGATATGGTCTTGAGGGTTTTTAGGGAGTTTTTTGTGCATGTGTGTGAGAGACCGAGCAGGATGGAGAGCATAAATTTGTGGGAGAGAGCATTTGGTGCCATTGGCCAACGTAAATCAAACTCAACAAAGAAGAGATCTCTGCCAAATTCCTACAGATTTCTTTTAAAATCATGCGAAATAAGAAAGATGACTTAAAAATCTCAAATAGGACAATGGCTGTCACTGGATTTGTGAGACACAATAATTCACATCTGTTGCCTCTGATTGCAAGTATTTCTCATGAGGTCACCCTTAAAATTCCCAGCAGATGTATTTGTACCAATTTCACTATCTCTGGGGCCCAAGTAACATTTACATTTAGTTAGTGCTTTCGCTCTTAGAAAACAAAGAACACACACATACATTTAAAAACATGGCAAACACCTTTCTCCCCATTTCCTAGGCTAAAATTCAGTTCAGGCTCTTCTCGTCCCCACTCCCCAGTCTCTGTTTCAGTCCTCTCTGTCCAGACACCTCCCACATTGTCAAGGCTGCAGGTTGTACTCAGTCCCATCAGTGAAGAAGCAGGCCTTTCAAGAGGCTCTGGCCATTGCATAGTGGTTTTCTGCTTGTTAGCGTGGCTACTCTACAGGCCTTCGGGGCAGAAAACATCTTATGAAAGTTTTCATTTTTTCTTTCCATAAAGAAAGAAAAATACTTTCAAAGAAGTTTCTCGATAAATAAGAAAGCAGAATGTAATAAACTCTAATGTATAATGTAATCCAAGTCTTTCAAATACACAGATTTTATCCATAATTCCTCTCTGATATGTCAGTATTTGTATATATGGCCGAGCTGGAGTTTACCTTAAGAGGAGGAATGGGGAAAATAATTTTTTTCTTAAATCAGATTTGAAAAAAAAGAAAAATATATAAAAGAATAATGTCAATAAAATGAATTCCAGACTATCCAAAAGAGGAGGGCAAGAGAAAATCATTGAACTTTTTGAACAAAAAGAGGCAACGAGAAGGCAGAAATCTTTTCTTGCCTTCTCTTTCTACAACAAATGGATATGTGTGTGCACAGTAACTACTGCTAAAGGGTCCTAATGGAGAAAAAGACTGAGGTTCCTCCAGGGGAGAAATGTAAGGCCTTGATGAAAGTCTTTTCACTGTGGAATAGTTATGGAGGTGAATTCCCATTTCCTCTAATGTAGAAGCAGAAAATGTCTGTAAATGGTCAGAAAATAGTATGACTGGGCTATTCCTCAGAAATGTAAGGGCCTATAATAAGCTCTATAAAAATACAAAGATTTTTAGTCCGTTGATTGGAGACATGATCTGAATGTTTTACTGAAGTCCAAGATCTTATATATTGACTAACAAAGAAATGCTATATTTTCATTTGTGGGGGATTATGGTCACCAGCATATTTGCCTAAACATTAATTTCTCTTGAGAATGCTGCAGCTAAATTTTGTCAATGAGAAGAACAGCCAGGAAAGCATCATAAATAATTCAGAAAATAAGCGAGACTCAGAAAACCCAGTATTTTTCACTAAGTTAATAAATAAATGCAGAAAAAGTAAGAATTGTTAGAAAATAAAAAATAGGCACACACACACACATGCACACATACATTCACACACACACACACACACACACACACACACACACACACACACACACACATAGTTACTAGCTCTACTTGTAATTGCTCAGAGAAATATATAGACCACGAAAAATAAATTAATCAGAAATGAAATCCAGACAGTTAATGTAATTTATTATTGGCAAAGGATACATGATTAATGTATTCCGAGTAATGTAAAAAAATTCAAAATCCAGAAAGATCCAGAAAGATCCAGAAAGTAGAAACTTAATCTAATTGCTACAACTATAGAACAATATAACATGTGCATGTGGATGTGGATAAATCTAAGTCAAGATACTAAATATGATAAAATTTTCGAGAGTCATCAAGGTAGCAATAAGTAATCCTGCAAATTTGTTAGTTAAAAGAAGACCAAAGAAATTCCTGATGCAATAAGTACAATCTTCTCCTTAATATTATCAATTAGACCAGAATAAGATCTCAGTCAAAAATATGAGTAAAACAGGGTAGGACCTTCTTAAATGGTGTAATCAGGTCAGTGAAGACAGGTTGACAAATCCAGGTTCTTAAAATTTGACTGTAACAAGGTTGACTAATACAAGTCAAAGGTTATTTTTAAAAATAGTGGGGAAATGAATGATGACTTTAAAATCTGGAAAAGATCAAATGTAATATCTGTTTTAGAAAGGGACATCCGAGGAGCTAGACACAGCCAGTTACCAGAAAAAAAAAAAAAAAGAGAAAATAATAAATATTTAAACCCCTCCAAGATGGTAAGGATGAGTAGGAGCTTGTCAGGACATTCCATGAAGAAATAGTATCTAGTTTTCTTCTGTGAGAGAGTAACAGCATGGGTGGATAGAAAAAAATAAAAAGAAAAATATCAGGAATCTAAGAAAAGAGAAGGGTACCCTGAGCTGGATTTGCTTTTTGTGGAAAGTAGCGGAATGAGGAAAGTGCAGTTTTCATGTGTAAAAAAAGCAGTTTTCATATGTAAAAGTGTGAAAAAACAGGAGAGGAATAATACCAAACAGAAAAAATATTTTGGACAGCAAGGATGTTTCAGGATAAGCTTCTGTTTCCAAGTTATGGAAAACTTTCTAACAAAAAGGTTACTTAGCTGTTGAAATGGTTTTACTGGTTTACCTGTTGACCCTTCACCAACTGAAGTTTGGAAGAATAGCTTCAAAAGGACTTCTGGTAGGAATAACAGTTGTTAGGTGAATGTATGTTTGCTGTCTGGATGGCTTTCATTCTTCTCTTTTTCTTTACAATTTTAGAACATTGCAAGTTTTCCAGTTCAAAAACCTGCATAATTGAGAAATAATTATTTTCTGTAAATTCTCAACAGGTGTAAAAATTTCAGTCTATCGCACACTGAAGATCAACAATTGCAATCCTAACTTGTAAATTCTGATTCTTATGGCTGTAGTAAGAATTAACAGGTCAGAGGAGGGGGTTTTGTGCAGGAACTTCAACCCCCCAATTTTGATTTTGTATACATACCTCTAAGTTATTTTTAGGGTAAAGTAATCTTGAATTACTTATGGTTTATTTATCATTAGCCTACTGTGATGACAATAATGTTATTTTAGAGTAAGATCTGGGCAAAATCCCTCACTAATTCAAATTATATTTTGAAGCAAAGCTGACTTTTGAGATCACATCATTTGCAAAATGACTGCATTCAAAACATGCTATTGGGAGCAGTCATTGGCAGTGTAATGGCTCTGTTTGTCATTAAATCTATCAAAACTAAAACAAATGGGATGACTATCACTGGTTTGGAGGCAATTAGCTCATTTTTTTATAAATGCAGTAATGCAATAAGCTTGATTTACAATTCATCTGTGTGGGCAGCCATTTCTTTTTTTAAGATGGTATTTTTATTTCAAATAGTTCTAAACATTATTTGATCAATATTTATTAGAAATTTTCCACCACTGAGGAAGACATTTGGTGCTAGGAATCATAGTTTCTGCAAGATTATATTGAGAAGCTCTGACTGATATTTTAGAGAACAATCCTTGTACTTTTAAAAGATAAAAGAAGATTCTCTTACTGCATTGACTGGCCTGTTAGTTTCCAAACTAAACAACAAATATTTTCCTTTAATTAGGACTACTGCAAACTCTTCTTACTGGTGTCCTTAGAAGAATAAAAATGTCAGAACACATTTATTTCCTCTGAAAAGTTTGAACCATAGCAATTCAGCTCCAGTGTCACGCATATTTTATGTTTGTGTTGTTTATACATTTGTTACAAATTTCAAAATTGCAGGAAAGCGTTGGGCTGTATAACCTTTAGCAATGTTCAGAATTTGCTATTAAAAATTTCAGAGAGTACATAGATATAATCACCAGTTTGGCTTCACATCAGAGTTTTTTTACTTTTGTTTTTGTCCAGTGAGGAAGAGAAGGAATATGTCATTTGAAGGATTTATAAGGTACATGAACTCAGAAGAATGTTCAGTATTTAAAAGCCTGCACAAGACCATCTACCAGGATATGAACCAACCATTATGTGATTATTTTATTTCATCTTCTCACAACACCTACTTGATAGCTGATCAACTAATGGGACCCAGCCATTTATGGGGATACACCAGGTATTTAGATTTTTAAAAAAATATATTTTAAGCATTCTTTGGCCTTTTTTTTTTAAATGAATATTAAGTTGCATACAATCCTATTAGGCAATAAGGGACAAAGCATCACAGATACAAGTTGGAAATGTGAGAGTGGTATTTTATTTTGTGTATCCGCTTTTCAATGTATTTGCCAAACCATCTGTTCATAGTTTGGAAACAATCTATTTTTTCACTTACATCTCAGAAAATCAACCTTGTGGCAAATGAAATCTATAGTATGGTGCACAGTATACTATTAAAGCAGTTTTTAATCTCAACATGCTGTGCAAAAATAAATAACAACCTGAAAGAAATGTAAAATTCCTGGGCAAGCTCTAGTCTGATCAATATACAAGATGTGTGTTGGAGTATGTCTGTGTCAAGGATACCTGTGATCGGTGCACGTTGCAATGTGGGCAGTTTAGGAACAGCAGCAACAACAACAACAACAAAATGTGGCCACTCAAATAACCAGCAGGGAGAGGAACCTCTGCAGTGTGTGACTCCAAGAGGATGATGACCAGGATGCCTTATTGCCAAGACAGGAAAGAAGGAAATACATCATGCAATAAAGGCAGCACAGAGAGGGCATAAAGTATTAAGAATTAGGAAGAGAGATGTCCAGAATTCCTATTATTTGTGCTACTCTAGTGAAGAGAAAGCCGTTGGAACCATCATCTATCTGAACTCTTTTTTCGGTTGCTTCCTTAATGTTTTATAGTGACTTGCAACCGTCAGAGACAGTACTGAATTTCTAACAGTATTTAAAATTCCGTGATGTTCAATGGTTCAATTAGTGGCAAGTCAAATATTAGAAAACTAAGAATTTAAGGGCTGCCATTAACATATTAAAAATTAAAGCACTAAAGTTAAGGCACTAGAGAAATTTTAACATTCCCTCTTAGAAATAACGTCTGGGGAGAACAATTGACTGATGTAAAGACCAAGTGCAACCTGATTCTCTAAATGCAATAGATTTTTAAATACAGTGATTCTCAAACTTACAGGCAAGTTTGGAATAGTAATAGAAAAGACCAGTTAAAACATTTGTTCTTTTATTTTAAATTACAATTTGCCTTTATTCCAAAATTTCCTTAACTGAAATCTTTGACCCTCATTTTTAGTTTTTTAAGGAAGGCAATTCAGGTAATCTCATATTCTTTAATGTTCTAATAAAATTTGTTGCCTAGTATACCTAAAATAAACAACAGAAAGTATGTCTGTCTCATATATGTATAAATCTGTAGGATTTCTTTTCATTTATGATGAAAATTAGGTGTTTTTTCTGTAATTAATCAATGTGCTTGTAATCAGAAATACAGCAATTTGTATAAAGAAGTGTGGTATTTTTCTTTTGACTGTAAAATTGTTTCCCTTGTTCTTCTGAAGTGCTCTTTTAAAAGGATGTCGTTGCCTGGAAATTGATTGCTGGGATGGCAACAACAATGAACCTGTTGTGTATCATGGTCACACTTTTACAAGCAAAATTCCATTTCGTTCTGTAATTCATGTGATTGACAAGTATGCATTCATGGTATGTATAGACATCTGTATGTATACGTAAGTTGGTTAGAATGTGATGGTCGCTTTAACAAAGCCAGGGACATGGCTATTGTCAGAAATTCTCAAGGGTAAAAAAAGAGAAATAGAGACAGATACTGTGGCAATGGGCATTGTTGAAATTAACTACAGAACAATTGTGCTGTTTGTTCTTAAGATATTTTAGGGGTTTTTTAAGGAACGGTAAATATATTTTGCTGATAATGGTTATAAACCAAACTTGGTGCAAAGAATTCAGGTGAACTTACTCAGCTTGTTAGGTGTAATTCTGACCTGAGATCATTTAAACAGGGACTGAATATATAGCGAAGAACTAGTTCAGAATTGGTCTGATGTTTTTCTCCTTCTTTATATATTTTAAATGTTTTTACTTCACCTATTCTTTTGTACTATCAGTCTGTCTTATATCCTACATGTGGATTTATGAAATAGACAAAAATAATAAATTATAGATGAATTCGTTTCCCATTTCCTCTCTTTTTATTTTGAATGATGAACCTGATAAATGTCAGCAGCTACTGATGTCTTTTTGTCAGGTGACTCATCAGGGAAATGCCCCTTCTGCCTATGTCTGGAAAAGCACTGAAAGCTGAAGAGGTTTTGTTACTATCTCAGGCTTTGTATGGGTTTCTGGCAAAACTCCTGCTCAAATAAATTCCTGACTGACTATTAAGAGAACTCTCAGATTCAGGCCAGCATTATATGTGTGAATGTATCCATCTATGACCATAATTTTATGTGGATTTATATATATATGTGTTTATAGCCTTCTCAATGTTAATCAAAGCTGTGTTTTTTCTGTTCTGTTTTCTATATAAAATTTAATTAGTCTCTGATTTTAAAAGTGAAATTAGGAACATGATTTTACTTCACTCTTCTTCAAAACCCCTTGGCTATAACTCTCCTGTTCTTGCTAATACACAACATATTGTATTTAACTCCAATGCAAACTTCATTTCACAGGCCCAAGTCCTAATGAGATGATAAAATCAGCAATAGGTAATTTGTCTATCCAGCTGTCTATCCAGGCTGAGCTATGCTTCGATTAACAGTCTTCTATTTACATATGCCATGGCAAATGCTCAGGGGACAAGTGTAAAGATAGGAAAACCAGAAAATTCTTTCCTTAAGAACTGGCAAATTAGGTCCTGCCTGAGCAAAGATTTCATTCTGACTGTTTCCATGAGCCACCAGTATTACTAACAACTTATGAGATTTACTTATACATCTAAATGGATGTGTTTCATTTGAACTACTCTAATTTTGACTCAATTTCCCTTTTTAACCTGTCTTGCTTGAGTGCTCTGATGAGCAAAGTGTAAAGAGTCCCATGAAAATTTTGTGATATGAAAAAATATGCATAGCTTGTTCATGTAAAGGCAATGATTTCTGAACAAGCTTTGGGGAGACTATCAACCTAAAATCTAGCCAACTAAAATCTGTCATAAGCTAAAGCAAAGGACATTTAATCCTGCTTTTCTTTGTCAATTTTAATTTTAGAACCTGATTTTACCTTTTAAAGCCAAACCAAACCAAAACAAAATTTTTACACCTCTTCATATCTCTAGCTTTGTTTTATCTTAACTTTCTGAAGTTATATTTTTTTCTTCTTCAACTGGGCTTTCTATTTTCCACAAATATGGTAAGCCTTTTTATTGTGTTACTAACCTGAAACAACTGATCTGTATTCTGAATGTTTTGAAAATAAAGGTAAATACAGATTGCCAAGGGGGCTTTTATAAGATATTTTGGAAAAGCAATTATTTGTATTTTTATTCATTAATAATAAAATCTTAAAATTATATTTTCAGTCATCTGCCTATCCAGTTGTACTGTCTTTGGAGAACCATTGCAGCCCTAAACAACAGGAAGTAATGGCAGACTGTTTGAAAAGTATTCTAGGTGAGAAACTTCTTTGTACGCCCATTGGTGGTGAAATAGAGATGACTCAACTGCCTTCTCCTGAGGTAATAAATTTCCATTTTTCTCTATGAGACATGGCAAAAGATGTGGGTTTTAAAAAATTTTTTTGTTAATCCTCCGAAACAGAATTTATGCAACACATCTGGTGTCTGAAATGGACTTCAGGTAGTAACAAAAAATATTTAAACAGCACAAGAAGGCCACATGGAAAGATGCCATGTGTTGGTGTATCTGTTATCTGCTAATTTAAGTTTTGTTGCCTAAATGGAAGGAATTTCCTGAAATTTAAACATGTTATTGAAATGGAAACCGGAATCTACACTTTTTGTCTGTAACAGAGATGATGAAGCTTTTTCTTTGTGTTCTGCTACTGCAAAGCCATTCTCTTACTCAGTGTGTTTCTCCCTAAGACAGTGTTTCTCAGCTGGTGGCATGAGACCCTGGGGATATGAAGTCAGAAAAGGCAATTAGATGGGTGTTGAAAATTTTATTGCAAACAGAAACAAATAAATTTCCATTATTCAAGTCTTTGCCCATAATTTTCTTTCAAGGACAAAAGTTTTTTAAATCTCTTGTAGTACAAATACATGCAGACACACAAAACACTTTTTTAGGTTTGTCATTGTGACCAGTGATAGCTATATTTTATACTTTTTTTTACAATGGCTGAAAAAAATTGCAAATGAAAGTGTGGGGAGGAAGCACTGTCATAAGAAAAAACAGTACACAAAATATTGCAATTTTTAAAGGATTTGTCTAGGAAAAATATTTTTCAAGTGATGTGTCCAGAAGATGTGATAAAGTATTACTATACTGTTATATTTCCATAACAATGTTGTTGTAAATATATAAATTTCTCTGCCAATGTATTTCTTTTTATATTGTAGCATTATATTGTTTTACATCACAGTGTCCTATATAATTTTGAAACCTCGAAAACTGTTTTGAAAACCAGAAAAAAAAATTAAACTATATTAAACATGAAGACTTGTTTTAAAGCTTCTCAAAGCATGGCTGGACTCAGTGAATTAGATATCCAAGGATAATACGTCCTCTATAGCAAGCACAAAATCAGTGATCTTGGAGTCACTGAATCACATACTTAAAAATCTTACTTTCTATGACACATGTCCCTTGCCATATGGCTACTGTGATATAGGGAATTCATACTTCATATTTCCATAGCTTAGAGTTTTCATGAGTCACCCCTGTGGAGATTTTGCCTGAAAATGCATTACTGGGTCTCTAAGTATAGAAATTCTGTCAGGTGAGATTCCTTCTCCTGAGCCTTTAACATATTAAAGTAATGTGAGATGTATTCCCATCTGAGCAAGATGTAAGGGTTACCTACATAACAGCACTGTCCTCAGCTCTTTACAAAAGTCTGAATTTAATAAATTATTCTCTTAAGAATTAACAAAGATTAGGATCTTCTCCATTTCTCGTAGATATTCAGATCCAGCGTGTAAGAAAAATTAGTAGGATTTTACTTAGCAATGGAAATACGTAACTATGACTGAGTTTGACTTTTGGCTGGCATCTTTTTGAAGGACCACTTTTGGTCCATATTCAAGAGGAGTTTAGTGGTATCACATCTTTAAAGCTTCAAGGCCTTGGTTAATTCATTATTATTTGAGTAAGCTAAATTCTGGATTTATTCTTCAGATTGCTTACTTAAGCTGTGCAAAAGAAAGAATCATAAATGATGAATTTAAAATGCTCTTTGTGGGAAGGATTCTCAATTAGTTAAAAAGAAAAAAAACAGACCAGAAAGTTGTCACCTATATAATTTACTGTTCCACTTTTTATAAGATGGAGCACTATCAAGAATAAGGGGAAAAGCCAGCTCAGTGTTCGTCAAGATCAGAATTAAATGGTGCTCTTGTGTGTACATGAAGTGTGATACCACATAGTTTCTCCAAACACTTTACTGAAACATTTGCTAATTACAGGTTCTTTTGGAGGTTGCCATGGAAATTATTTTCTCTTCTCCTATATGCTCAATCTACTACTTCCTTCTTTAAGCTAGTTTTGAGCTATACCTTTGTCAGCTGAGGTGATTGTGTGTGTCTGGAAGGAGGTTAAAATGAGCAACAAACCCATTCTTAGTTGTTCCCTGGACCACCTTGCAATGATGCTTCCTACCATTGTAAGTCTAAGTGAAAATCACAGGGAGGACTAGAAAAGTAAAGTGGAGGATCACTGAACACTTTTCCTCTCTGCTTTTTCCCAACACTTGCTTACCCTAAAAAACACACCCCAGAAAATTTCAGGAAAAAAGGTCTTTTATTTTTCTGCCCTCAGTCATATAGTCACATTTCCAGCTGACTATATTGATATTATTAATTCCCTGCAATTCCTGTATTCTGTAGCATCTCAGCACATAATTTTTCCTCTACCTGTGGAGGAAAGGAAAGGGAATACTTTTGCTCTATTTATTTCTTTCACACACATTTTGTCCCATGAGAAACTGAGGCTGCCCTTAAGCTTCACCAATTTCTTCTACCTCCTTTCCAAGCAGATGTTTTGCTACCCAAAAAAACAGACCTGCTACCATTCTCTCCTCCAAGTCTTGGCCATCATGGGGCTTCTAAAGAGAACTCCCTCAACTATTCACTGGAATATCAGGTCCTTTGAGTCAGTTCCTGCATTAAATGAGATTTGACATCACTGACTGGCGGCAGACATCCCTGCTGGTTACAGCAGCAATCCTGGTGATATGCTGATAGAAAATGATGGAATGAAGTGTCTTATGCAGCAATTTGTAGATGAACTTATAGAATATCAGGATGCTACAAGACATAGGGTTTTATTTGCCCTGCTGTGTCCTTCCTCTCTAAGAAGTTTGACAGCTATTGAAAGAAACATGTAAGCATCCAATGTACCACAGAAAAGAATGTAAACACTGATGCTTTGATGAAGGTTTGTTTCTCAGTTATTTTGCATTGTAGTGCATTGAACTGCCTTACACTGCTGACAGGAGATATATATCAGATAGTTAGAATTTTTTGTTATTTTCGTGTTTCCTGTCACAAAGTTGGAATGAGATATTGAGGCATTATTAAATGAAAGTGAAGTTGCAACTACTGTGATTTTACAAGTTGTCTTTTATGTTTACCACACAGCTGCAAGATCAGTTACTGTATTGTGGTGGGTCAGAAGCACTTCTAGCAAGGCCTCCCCACGGTTGTTAAACCTATGATGTCCAAATTAAAGGACCTGTTTAATGATCTCCTTGAGGAAGATTAATAGAAGGTCTCCAAAACAGAAGGTCTCCCTTATGGGCTAGGAACATTTTAAATCCTGCTATTATGGGGAAAATCAGCTAAATCCATAAGCCAGGATTCCTTTTTCACCCTTTTCATCACAATCATCTACTCAGTATACAAAGGAGCTTTCTCCACGCAGGGCCTGTTTTCACTGAGAAATTCAATATCAAGCCTGCTTTAGCATATCTAATTCTGTTGCTTCAGTGATGAGATTAATTCCTATTTTTTTGACCTACAAGTCATATATGCAAATGTCTTGGTCAAGTCTTTGCATCAGAAATACCTTTGCTTCTTAGCAAGTCAAAGTATTTCTAATCCACTGTTTTGGCTTTCAACAGGTCTATGGCATCTATTCTTTACCAAATAGAAAGAAAGATGAGAATGTGGCATGCCTTGGTGATGACCCCAAATATAAGAAAATCAGTATTTTTTATCATAAAATTAGCGGGCTTTCTAGGCTGTAGTGAGAACTTACAGAAGATTCATCTGATTCCTACACTATTTTTAGGCATTGCTCCCTTTTTGAGGGAAGATGGTTTTCTCAGAAATGGATTAAACATGTGACAGTCATTTTCTGTTGTTAATAATTCCCTGTATTGTAAAGCAACTTCAGAAGGTAACTAAACCCAACACATTGCCATATTTTATATCATCAGCCAGATAGGTCTTGGGTTGATGGTTTATTTGGTGCATGAAATCAGATCCTTCTTTTGGCAAGGTGTCTTCTTGGAACATCAAATTGTGGTGAGGAATCTGTGCATGAGGACTCTGAGCACACTGTATTAATATCCTGGCTGACTTGTAATGATGTAAGATGAGTGCAATCATCCTTTGGATTTCTTTTCTATCCACTGAGAGATTTAGTTGCCTGTGAAGAATGTCATCTTGAATAGCGCAGCTGTTTAGCCTTGTACCAGACATACCTGAAGTCTATTACAGAGCACAATACAGAATTTTCAGGGTGGCTGGGTAAATGTGTTGTATGAAAACTTGTTATGAGATACCTAAAATGCTGCTTCTGATATAATTAATATCTGCCTAAGTAGGGCTCAGACATTGCTGGTAGTATTGATTTAAAGTATGTCAATAACTGTGATTTATACGGCTGCCACAAAGACATCCATTCACACTTTACTAAGTGTGACTCTCTTGAATTGTTAAAGAAAGCTGGTGTTGGCTTCTTTTTAACAGTTGTACTTAACAAATATTGTTATCGTCTCGAAACCTTCCCCTGTGTTAGACTTCACAGGAGGTGATGCATCTTCACCCAATATCAGTATTTAAGACAGCAATATAATTCTTGAAACAGAATATAATGTAAAACTTTGAATAGATTTTAACCTTGTTATTTAGCAGGATTTTCAGGACTTGATATTTGTCCAACTAAGCACCTACAGATGGTCATGGGAGGAGAAGGGAGAAAAATAAGCTAAATTTAAACAGGAGAAGCTATTATTTTTTCATACCTATATCTCAAACTAGAGTTCTCTACATCTCTAAGGACTGAAGTTATACATTAATTGCAGTGATCAACAGGTGGGTTTGCCTGATCTAAAGTGCTTGTGATTTTTATCTTGGAAACTTGGCATTACTTCAGCTGATTTGTGTTGTACATCACATTAACTAGAATGTACAAGAAAAATAGGTTTTCTCATTTAATTATGTAAATATTTGTTCCAGTTGATTGCACTTGGAGGCTTTGTTTTATGCCAGCCTTGAAATCCCACTATGCTCTAGGGAAGATCTATTATGTTTAACATATTTACATTTTTTAGGAAATGTATTTTTAACATATTTTGCCTTTCATAATAAAACTAGAAAGGAGAACTTATAGTGAGTGCTCAGACTTTCAACTCATTAAAATACTCTTCAGCTGTGTTAGAAAACTTGGACATTTGGAGAAAAAGGTGTCACATGTTTAGCAGCACTGATTACCAATTAAAGAATTCAAATATCACAGTCACTGATTTTGTAACCATGCATTTGTTGTAAGTTTTTTTGAAGATATGTTTGAAGTTCAGACAAAAAATCCTTTGTGTGTTCTTTTTTCAGTAAGTGGTTCACTTTCAGTGATTTGGGGTAACTGTTATTGGAATTTGTTTCTGGCCCAAAAATAGCAAATTGCATATTGCTGGAGTATTCTCTGTAACTGTTTCTGAAAAGAGCCGTGATTTTAAAATGCTATCTTTTTAGAAAAAAAAAAAAAGTCTTGAAAAATTTGTCCTACCTCAGGGTGTTTCCATTTTTGGTAATTTTGGTAATTTGTAAATAGAATTTCAAAAACGGACTTAAAACATCGTGAGCCATTTTTATATCATCACACAAACACACTATGGTATTTCTTTTTCTTAAAGAAGTTTGCATATAGAAGGCAGTAATGTAACCATAGAAAGTTTTTTCTTCCCTTTTATAGCAGGTCTCTCTTTTTTTCATTTGCAGAATTAAATCTTCCTGTGAATAACAAAACACAAGATCAAAAGTGGCTAGAACTGCTTTTAAATATTGGGAAACATGAACATGTAAAGGAAAATTCAGAATTCTTAAAAATATGAGTAGCACTAATCATATTAAAACTCTTCTAAAATATCACAGAGAAAAAAAAAAGAATGCATTAATAAGAAATGAAGGAAATGTTAAAGGGCATCCTTATTCTGAGTCACCAGTGCAGAGAGACTAATAAAATCTTCCAGCAGCATGGCATTGATAGATATTGGGCATAGATGTCTCATTCCACTGGCACCCTGACAAACTACAAACAAGATTTGAAGCAACAAGGGGATTATAAACAATGGGGATTGCAATGGAAATAAATGGAATGTCTCTTTCCTCGCCTATGGCTCTAGTTTCCATTATAAAATTTTGGGTTTATGTTTCCACCATCCATATTTTTCCTATTTACTTAAGGGATAGCTTAAAATACAGCATTTCAGTTACCTTCCATTTATTGTGAGATTATTTGTTCTCGGTTTCTGCCACACATTACATGTAGTGTAATCTTCCTTTTCACTAGTGCATATGAAATTTAAGAAATAATTTTGTGGATCACTTTTTTCTAGAGAGATAGTAGGTCCTGGCACTCACTGGCAGATCCTCTGTACAGATGTAGAGTTGAATGTCTGCTACATAACAGCTGCTTTACCATTAATGTTATTTCAGAAATAGAAGTGAAATATATACTCATAGGATTTGGGTGCATAGATGAAAGCCATGTTATTAGAGTTGATATAATTCAATGAGGTTTTTTTCCCCTTTACATTATATATTATGGAAGTTGATACATGTCTATTTAAAAATAGAGAAACTGCTTAGGCAAAATCACCAAACTTTTTTCCCTGGCCAGGTAAGAGCAGCATAAGGGTCTACTATAAAATAACACAACAACAAAAGTTTTAATTTGGCACACGAGACAGAAATGCACAAAGGCAATAATTAAATAACAAATTTCCTGCAGCCTCAATGATAGATCAAAACATTCCAAATTAATATCAGACACGTGTCTTTAAGTGTGTATATATATACATATAAGTACCTTTATGCATAGTAAAAAATATACCTTCCATGTCTTACCTGGCCATCACCTTTGACTTTTACTTAACTTCCTACTTTTATCTTTTCATAGTTTCATCATCTGTGTATCTGTGGTGGAGAGCCTTTTTTCCTGTCATGGAGTTAGATAGTCACATTCTGTTGCGTACTTTGATCCCCACATTCTGTGTGATTTATTTAGTTTTGGCTTCTGCCTCACTCATACCTACCTTTGTTTAACTCACTTCATTATACTTAAACAACTTTGAACGTGGGTTAAATAATAGCAAGAGATGAAAACCTACATAATTCTAGTTACTATTGTTTATTGTCTTTTCTACAGGCTTTAAAATTCAAAGTTCTGGTGAAAAATAAAAAAGCTGGAACAATTGAGGAAGCCATGCTCAGGATGGATGATGACAATCGTGGCAAGACGGAGGAGGTGTCTGATTCTGACAGTCTGTCTGACGACTATGACTCAGATGACACACTGCCTCTTGCACAATCGAGGAGCCCCGTCAAAAGAAAAGCAGACCGTAAATCTTCACGTAGATCTTCAATCCCACCTCAAAAAAAGCAAAAGGTAACTTTTGCCTCAATTGAATATAGAGAACACATAGATGTTAAAAAAGAAAAAGAAAATAACTAAATTATCTTAAAATAAAGGCTAAATTTAAAAAGTAAACTTTAAAATTACTAAGATCAGTGCATTTGGAAATTGCATGTTTTGACTCAAGGTTTTGGAGTTTTTCTCTTCTTAAAAGAAAAGCCAGACAGGACCATATTTTAGCATCCAACTAAAAAGCACCTCCTCCCTGTTCTCCCATCTTGAACTTCAACTGCATTTTCCTCTTTCAAGTCTTGTGCTTGTCCCAGGTGCTCAGTACCACAGTAGATTTAGGATGAAGTTATCCAAGCATTTTGTTGGTCCCATGGCCCTCCTGGAACTATCTATGGAGAACACTTACAGCAGCTCCTGATGACAACAGACAGAGTTAGCTATTTCTTCCCCAAGTCCACCAGTTTATTTTCGAGATAGAGTCCCCTAATTTCTTCTCTTCTGCATTTTTGCATTAAATTTGGTCCACATTTCAGGTTGTGCTGAAACATTTTTCAGCACCTAGAATAAAAAAGATATTTTTAGCATAAAATAAACAAATTTTTTTAGAGACTTAACATTAAGTACAATTTCTGGAAGAGAGTGTAAAAGTTGGATGCACTCTCCTTTTTGAAAGTAAAATTGAGCTCATTGGTTTTTTTTAACCAAGTATAATTCTCTACCATGGAAAATCTGTTGCTTCATCAGGGCTCAGACTGCTTTTTTCAAGTTTTTTAAGGCATCAGGCAGCACCCTTTATCTAGTCGTGGTTGCACATCATGCTCAGATTTCCTGAATGTGGCTAAACTGGCAATGCTTCTCAGAGCTCAGAGTTCTTGATGAGAAGCAGCATCTCTTTTCTTTATATTATTTGATGGTCAAGGTCTTTGCTTCTTTCTAATTCCATCTGACATAGAGAGATAGTAAGGAAAAATTCTGAGGAAGGATGGAGTCCTCTTTGAACAGGAAAGGCCAACTTTCAAGATAATAGGTTCAAATATATTTGTAGGATCATGTTACAGACCACAATGTATTCCACATATTCTTGACTGACAGCAGCAACAAAAGGTATCTGCCCATGATTCACAGGCAGAAGAGAAAATGGTTAGCAGGGTCCCACCCTGTTGGAGTATTTATCCTGATGTTCCACTGTGTTGCTTTATGGGAGGATGGGGGAGCATTTGAATCCACAGCCAAGATACCCCAGTGATGCTATTGGCTTCTCTGTGTCAGTGCCTGCCACATCCAGAGAGTTGTATTTTTCAGGATTTCCATGGTAGTAGGCTCCTATTGTTCCTCATGGGACATAGCCCCAGATTAATTAATGCACTTGAACTTTGAATAATTTAAGAGCGACAAGCAGATAATCTTTATTATTTTGTCAGATGAGAATTTGCCTTCAAAAACTTTAATGGAATGTAAACATGATTAGCATCATCAACTCTCTGCTGGCTACTGCCCCTGATTAGCTCACAAGTTATGCTAATGAAAATAAAGTGGTCACATAGTGCCTCACTCTAAGGGAGAAGACCCTGGTAAAATTTCAGTCACTTTTGCTTATTTTGGTAAAGGAGCAAAACTAAATTAAGATGTTGGTGAGACAACTTTCCACCTTAATCGTGAAGAAAAGAGTTTCCTAACTTCTGAGCAATGCTTAGAGGAAAATGTCTTTGACTAATTTGCTTGGCACAATCTAATATTCTTCTGTTAGTCTACATTTTATAGTTGAGTTTATGCTGTCAATATTTTCTACCACTTTATGTATTTATGAATAGAAAGTTGGAGGTATATTTCAAATGAATTATGTTAAAAGCCATGAAAAAAAGGTTGTTATTTACAAACCAGTCTTTGAAGAAGGAAAATTGTAAAGCTATCCAGAAGAACACTCTGCTAGGATGCACTGATAGCATCTCTCCACTCACCCTCCAATTCCTATGACAACCTTGATTTTCTCTCACTGGATCAACTCTCACTATTAAAGGTCATATGTATCAAATCCATTAACTGTGACATGGTTTATGCATCCAAAATTATTGTTACTCTGAATTATTAATATTAATAATAATGAAATAAGCATTATTGTGATTTTTTTATTGTGTTATTCATCTGCTGATTATTAGGTGAAGAAGGGAAGGATTGCTCTCGCGTTATCAGACCTTGTGGTTTATACCAAATCTCAGAAATTTGTGAATTTTGACTATTCCATGGAGAATCAGAAGTGCTATGAAAATAATTCAATTGGAGAGTCTCAAGCACGAAAATTGGCAAGATATTCAGGTAATTTCTTTTGAGGTAATCAGTTAAAAGTTACATTATTGTTATGGTTCACTGCTTAGGCATTGGAAGGGTTAAAATTTTATGAAACACATGCTGTCTGATTTTATTTGCTTCTTTTTATAACACTGTTTTAGAAATATTCTTTGCATAACATTTTTTTTTTTTGTTGGTTTTGTGAGGAAAATTGAAATTCAACTTGTTTTAATTCTGTGTCTTTTTATAAGAACAAATATGAACACAGTCCACAAAACGTATGTCTGCGTTTTGATTCATTGTTTTCTGCATCAAATAATTCAGAAGTTATAGTCAATACTTGAAAACGTGTGGAATAAATTTCACTCCCCTCACAATATCTGGGCTGAGAACTCAGTGGAGTTGGCCTGGCAGTTCCGTGGCTTTTTGGTGAGAGCTGCAGATAAGAGAGTCTTCATTAATGGGACGGATAAACCCCAGAGCAGGCAGTTTGCTCAACTGGACCAGACCTTTCATCCCAGCCAAGCTGGATTATGCAGAACTCATTCTGTGTTGGAGCATCTCCATTTGGTGCAGCCAGTGCAGCGCAGCCTCTGCTATTTTTAATTCCAGCTGCCTGCCAAGAGCACTGAGGGAGTGTTAAGAGCAGAGATCACTGACCATGACAATGACAATGAAGTTTGCCACGTGCCCATTCACTCGGGGTCAGCCCAGCTGCCACCTACCACTTCGTGGCGGTGATTCAATGGTTGGTGAGGTGAATGATGCTGAACGGCATCAAAACAAGTAGGGTTTTGCCAGCCATCCGCAGTCAGTCCTTCCTCTCTGATTTTTCTGCCAATCTAGGGAATATAAAAGTAATTCTATAACCCCTCCTCCCCCCCTGCCCCCCCAAAAAACGAACAACAAATCAAACCAAAATCAACCAAACAAAAAACCCTAAATAAACAAAAAATGAGACAAGAAGAGGAGGGGAAAGAACAGAGAGATGACCCTGGAAATGTAGATTTTTGCTTAATTACTAGAAAGAATTCTCGTAGATAGAAGTGAACTGGAGTTTCCAACGTCTGTGTAGTTTATGCCTACATATGAGAAGGGAGGGAACACTGCCAGCAGAAGGAAAAGCAATGTACATGAATAGTTAACATCTTCTCAGGCTTATAAAGGAACCATTTAAGTGGCTGTTAAAAATGTGCTGATCCCTAGTATTAATATTATTTAGTAATTTTATTTAAACCTCCAAACAAGCCAAGATCATCTAGGGATGACTTTTTTTTTCATTTTGAGCTAGTATAGAATGAAGGGGCTCTTGGAGCAGTTTCCTGTTTTATGTCTTAGTTTCCCATGAGAACACAGAGGGTTTTAGTGTAAAAATATTATGTTTACCTAGCAAAGATGTGAAGAAACAGAATGTTTCAGGGCAGGAATGATTTTTGGTTACTGAATTTTTTACTAAAATCTGCACTATATCTAGAAATACTATCAGATTCAAATATATGCAAAATATTAGGGTTTTTAAATAGGATTTTAGAGTCCTAATATCTCATAGTCCCATATCTCAGAGTCCATATAGTAATGTATGATATTGTGTCAAAAAACTGCTGGATCAGATAATTGTATTTTTATTATTATTAATTCAAATAGGAGCTCTTGAATAATAAAGGTTTTCTTACCAAGCCTTCATCCTTCTCTTTATCAGCTAAACAGTTTATTGCACATACTACAAGATTTATTACAAGAATTTACCCCAAGGGAACAAGAATGAACTCTTCAAATTATAATCCTCAAGAGTTCTGGAATGTGGGATGTCAAATGGGTATGTATGTTTGCAGAGACTATTACATTCCAGGCTTTTCAGATAAAGAGTTTTTTGCTTCTTTTAGTATTTTGGTGTTTGTAGGTTACGAATTTTCCCCCAGAGGCATCATTTTAATTTTTTGTTATATAAACTTTTCCTTCAGTCCTCATATACCATCAATTTTTCACACCTAGTAATCGTAAATATCACTTTGTGTTAAATAGCTCTATCTTATCCCAAGTATCAGGTTTATTTTATTTTATTTTATTAATTTCTTTAAACTATCTTTTTTAATTGGATACTAGGAAAAATACTAATAGCAATTCAGCATTTTTAAACTTCCATTACACAGCAATGAAAGTCTCTTCTGAAGGATCTGTGGCTTTTCAATGGCTCTCTGTGACTTGAGAAGTACAGGTGCAGGGGAAGTGAACACAACAATTGATAGTGGTGCCAAGAATTCCCAGAATATGATATGCTACGCAAGGAAGCACTCAAACATTCCTGGTCAGCACAACACCCAGGTACAGCTGGGAGCTGCTAGGAGCTTCCAGTCCCTATATAGATGCAACATACATTTAGCATCTTAATTTCCAATACAAAAAGTATTTTTTTCCTGAGCAACAAAATAACAATAACTTCTGCTTCTCTTCATTTAAAGTTATTAATATGAATTTGTTAAAAATGAGCATGAATTCTGCACCCAGCAGGCTTTGAAAAACCTCTCACCTGCAAGCATTTTGTCCTTGTCAATGGCTTTAGAGACAATCTTACCTTCATCTGCTTGTTCTTCAGTTTAAAAGATTCTCAGTTACAGAATATTTTTCATGTCTGCCTGCTACATCTTCTTCAGCCCTAGGTAAAGTAGAGGAGATTTTTTTTTGTACCCACATATATATTCTGTCTTTTTTTCTGAGTCTTTGGCAAGGCCACCTGAGGGAGACTGTGGGGTGAGCAGGGCACTTCGCCATAGGCTCCCAGTTTTGAGAGGTGAAAGGTATGGACTCACCTTGTTATGTTAAAATACATACTCATCCAAGGACAGGCACTCTGCCCATAGGGCCCTAGAGCTCATGTCACCCTTGTTCCAGTCTTCCTTTTCCACTTTTTTCCTTTCACAGCTCCCCATATATCTTCTGTGACAAGTAACCTTCTCCATCCTGGCTGTTATACTGGGGTAGAGTTTTATGTAACTGCAGGAGGAGTAAAAAAATTACAATTTAGTATAAATTGTACTTGTTTCTGAGTCCTTATAAATGTTTATTTGCAGTACAGATTTGGACTTGGTGGGCTATGCAAGTATTTCCTCAGTACCATACTGTGTGAAATGGGTTTGATTATATCCTGTCCTTGTGGTTCATCCACACTTCGTGTGATGTCTGGATTATTTACCTGGGGTGCTGCACTCTCTGTATGCTGTCATTTTTATATACTATATATTTCCATTAAAAACTAGTAAGTGTGTTCCATGCTTAGAGGAAGCACTAGCCAGAGGTTCTATATTTAAAATTGAATTAATCTTTCAGTCTTATCATACAGCAATTCACTGGTTTTCATTCTAGCCTGTAAATTTCCACACTTATCTCTGCAAAGAATATCCATTTGTTAGATCACAGACAGGACCAAAGTCTTTCAAAATTACTACATTCACTGTTTACTCAGAGTACACTTTAATGAGAAGTCATTCTAAATATTAGTATGCAAAACATATGACTTTTGGTGCATAGGGGGTTTGGGCCCCTTCTTGGAAGAATTAAAAATATTCAAGAAGTGGGTAGATCTGCCCTCTTGGTCACTTCATTTGCATCTTCACTTTAAAAACCCCTAATTTTTCACATGGGAATAGGCCAATTCAAAACAACTCTCCACATACATAATTTCCGAGCCATGTTAGATCTATTCTTAATTCCCTAATCTGCTTTAGATAAACATTTGGCAGAAATACAGCTGCTCTTCACAATGCAACTCTCAAACTGAGTGAATCTCAGCGACTCTTCTGCTGATGTCCTTCTACTGATTTAACACAAATTTTTGAATTTTTATGTCTATCCCATGTCTGTATGGTCCACACACCATTTTCATCTCCCTGCCATTGCACTTTACATTCCATGCACAGAAATAATCCCTCCAGATAGAAGGCTATCACTTCCCTAAAACTCTTCAAAGGACTCTCAGATTTCTCCTGTGTCCCCTATTTCCCTCAACTCCCTTTCCTCCCCATATCTGCAAACTTACTTTTAAATTACTTTAACATTCATAACCTTTCTGGCTGGGCAAAAAAAAAAATATTAGGTTTTGTTCAAACCTATATATGATACTCCCTGCCAGGCCTCTGCATCATGTAATTATGAGAATTGAGTTATTCCTTCATTTCCGTTAGTGATTGACCCAAAACAGTGCTCTCTTCTGTACCTTGCCAACAATTTTCTCTAAATTGCTTGGAACATTTTAACTTGACACTCAGCTAAAGCATGATGAAGCGGTCCAACAGGCTCAAGATTTGTTGGGGTTGAGGACAAGACATGTAATTGTGTAAACCTAATTTCCAGAGGAAGGCAGGAAAAACCTCAGTAAAAAGTAGAAAATTTCCACAAAATACATTTTGGATATCAATGTGCACACTGTGTCCATTCTCTGAAAATTGAGTCTCGTGAGAACAGGAGGTTTTGTGAACAAAGAGGTCATACGGAGAAAAAAACCCACGTTTTATAGTCTGTGAAAATTAGTATGCCTTCTGCATACAACTAGAGTGAGGCACTGGAAAGCACTGGTTTGCTGTATCCACATCTCCTTTTTATTTAGTAAATAAAATTAAATGTAAAGATTTATGCAGAGAAAGAAAATTCAGGACGGATTCAAACCAACTTATATCAGTTGTTTTATGTCGGCTGAGAAAAACAGAAAAAAAATCCAAAGAAAAAGAAAACCTCAGTTAAAATGAAAATAGAAAGACTTAAATATCCTTTTGAATATGGCATTTCCACATAGTAGGAAATGTTATCCATGTATCAAAGCATTCTACAGGAATGACCAAAACATGTCATAAGTTACAGGAGAAAGCCATGGTGTGGCAAGTACAGAATTTTGTTTCAGAAGATCCCATATGGGCTTTTTGGAGTACTCATAAAAATTTATATGCTACTGTAAAAATTCTACTGCTTGTATGATGGATTTTTTTCTTACTGCAGGTTTTATTTTGGCCCGTGACACTGAAATGCAGCTTGGCATTTTTGTCACATCTGTTTTGTGGCTCAACCTTCTGTACAATAATATGGTAAAAAATAATGCATAAAAAGAGGAGTGATAAAGAGGTCTCTAACTAGTTCAGATTTTAACCTCTGAAGCCACCAAAGAAAAAGAAACCACCTTTTTTTAATCCTGGTATGCCTCACCTCTGCAATTCAAAATGACTCAAATCTGATCTTGCCTGGGTTCTGTGTCAATAGCTGTATTATTACTGTCTTCTACAGGGTTTAATAGTCCAAAAATGCCTCCTTAGGAAGTGAATACTAGAGGACTAATTTTTTAGTTATGTTGTCCCTTAAACTTCATTGATTTGATCTTCACGGGTAGTGAAGTCGTACAGCTAATGCATGTGTAGACAGCTACAAATTAGGTGGGACAATATGATTCAATATATGAAGCTCCCCAAATGTGCTCAGCTTTTCTTTGGAATGGCTACAAAGACTGGGAGTTATTTTGAATGAAGGTTTCATGCTTCTTCTGCAGAAATGTGTCTACTGCCAGGTTTATGAAAAAGCTCTTGGGCTACTCTATAGCTTGCTTCTTTTTAGGCAGTTTTGGGTGTGTGAAATAGATACTGGAATTTCACTTAAAAACAAAGGAACATTGAAATGCCACTTTATCAGTTTTTCCAGCTATCTTCACTGCAGACAACCAATTGAATAGTAAATAATTTATGTGAAGTCTAATAAATTTTAAAGGAAGATGGAAAAAAAAAAGCAGGTACAATAGTTTCTGAAGTCCTTGCTGATCTTGTTCTAAAACCTGTCAGTGACTCAGACTGAAACAGAAAAAGGAAGCTGATAATATTCACTGTTCTGCCAAGAATCACTAGTCAAACAAATCTTAAAAATTATTTTGGAAAAGTTTCAGGTGTAAAATTGGTCAAATGACAACCAAAGGATGCTCAGACTTACACTGAAGTATAGCTTTCAGACTGACACATTAATTAGCTAGCAAAAATCAATTTAGATTTGGTTTAATAATTTATCAGAAATGTTTAGGTACTTTTCCCATGAGAACCTCACAAGAGAAGATCCCTACTTGAAACCCCTTGCAGGAATACTTGGACAATGGATGATTCTTCAACACTTAACTTTTTTATTCTAATAGAACTATTTGTAATTAAGTAGGAACAATGTCAGCAATTATGAACCCTGTGACTGAATTCTTCACATTTCTAATGACAGTGTCTTTAGAAGTAACAGTATTAAATTGGCCCAAAGACAATACAGAAAGGACTGACTGCACATCCTAAGCATGTTATGTCAGAGAGTTATGCATTTACTCAGTTCTCAGGGGAGCAGTCCCTCTTCCTATGGCAGATTCCCTTATGCTGTAAGTCATAAATTAAGTTTCTGTAGAATAAAAGCAACCATTTCAAAATATGTAGGTGAAAAATAAAGCCAGAAATTATCATTAAGCTTAATAAAATTTGTATTCTGCAAGAAGAGGGAAAAATACATACAGTTTGACCAGTTTTTTCCAGAAAAAAGGTGAGAATTTTTATGCCAAAAATTATACTATCCATATAAGACTGCTCTGTGTTGTAAGGGAATCAGTCATAGTATACTATTTTTTTTTCGGCTGGTAGACCAAAGTCCTTGTTCATAAAGTTTGGGTGGCATCTCACCTATTCACAGGTTTACTCTCTCCATCTGAAGCCCTTCCCCCTTGTCCTGTCGTGCCCTTGTAAATCATCTCTCTTCCTCGGACTTCTGAAATATTTCTGTAAATTTGGGCATGGACTGAGTGCAGCTGTGACCTGCATGTGAGAAGAAAGGATAAACAGTCCATGCCCAGCTTGAAGTGCTAATGTGGAATGAAAGCAGTATCCTCAAATCAAATCACATTGACCATCTCTTAACCAATGGCAACATACCAGAACATTGGGATACAATCCTGTTTCTAATAGTATTTCCCAGTCTGTGTGGAATTCAGTTCAGAATTTGAACATCTAAGGCATAGATTTTTGTTGCATTCATTGAGAGAGGCCCACTTTAAGAACATAGGCAATTGGAAAGAGCTGAGAGGATGGCGACAAGGCTGATAAAAGTGTGAACTATTATATCTCTTTAGATTCAAATGAGTGAGGTAAATAATGGAGATAGGAACATTGGCACTGAGTGCTTTTTGCAGATGATTTTTTTTTGAAATGGCATAAAATTCAGACATTTGGAGATGCATTTTAAATGGCAAAAAATGCAAGTAATTCATTTTAAGAAAAATTGGGGACAGATGTGTCCTAATCAGTTTTTAAATCTTCCCTTTTAAATGGGGGAAATACATTAACCTTATTGTTGTAATATAGTTAATAAAACCAGGAAGCAAAGAATAAAAAATTAAAAAGGACATTTTAAAAGTCCCAACGAGAATACTAATTGAGAGGCAGGATCACCAGAAAAATATGTGCAGTTTTCCTCAATTGTCTTCAAATCATACTCACAGCGCTCATTTTGGTTTTAAAAAGCTTTTGCTTTTAGTCTATAAATGTCTTGAATGGTGGTGTTTATGGAAGGTGCTGTATTTCAATATTTAGAATGTCTTTAGTTCTGCAGTTAGTTGTGGGAATTACTTCAGTTAACTGCTTCTGATATAGAGATTTGGGGCCAAAAATAGTATTCCTCTATGTATTATGGACTGGTTCATCTTTTTGGAGCTAGGCTATGTCCTAAATTCCATTTGCTGTGTGAAGTTATTTACATCTGGGGCCTGCTGGGACAGCCATGGAAGCTTTGGTACTTTGCAAGATGATGTGAATATTGAACACTCTGATCTGAAAGAAATTTGGCCTCATGCTTCTAGGAAGATTTAGATCCTTTTCAGCATCAGGAATCATACTGAAGAATTCCTTCACTCAGGCTGTCCCCCAAGCCCATGTTTTGCCATGCTCCTTTGATTTTGGTGTCAATATTAAAAAGCATTTGGTGCTCAATGAAAGGACTGAGGAGAAAGGTTAATGTACACAGTACTGAATTTCAGTTGCCTTTCCTTTTCCTTGAAAACCATACATTAAGATTATGTTCTGCTCAGATGGTTTCATTGCCAGCACATTTGGGCTTCCTTCCAAAAGAAACTGTCAGTTTAAATCTCTCTTCAGACACACATTAAATTTATCCTGTTTCATAAAACAACAGTACAAAGGATGTTATTGACAATTCTGTTCTTGAATTCAGCAAAGCTAAAATGAAACGGTGGGTAGAAATTCAGTGTTGTTTGCAGAAAGATATTGCTAAGCCCATGCGGCCAGGCATAGGTTTTAATTTATGATCCTTGCCATTTCTCAAGAAGTGTTAGGGCTATAACTGCACCAGATTAAAAAGAAAAACTGTGCATCAATACATCATAAAGCAGTGCCCTGGGAGGCCTCAAGCAGCTATGAACCTGGCAAACAGTTTTAGTGGAGGTTTGCTTCTCAGAGAATATGATACAAAATCTCACATTTGCTTAATCACCTTAAAACTTGCAGTACCAAGAAATCAGTAGGTAAATTATAACTACTGTTCCATGTGTTTTTAACTTGTTCTAAGGACAAATTAAATTAAATGAAAACACAGTACTGACGTTTAAAGATACGAACCCACAATAACAATGGCCTTCCCTTGTGTTGCAAAAATAGTTTTCCTAGTATGAAAAAATGTGAAGTATTCTGCTTTGCTGCTTGTTGTTGTTACATCCAATTTTCCTGCTTAGTCGCCTATAAAGCTTGGTAAATTTAGCAATAGTCTCATTATGTGCAATCGTGTAATGAGGTTCATCATGTGGAAGCTGCTATTTGAAGCTGACTGTCCGATGTCCCTAATTCCAGTTGCACTTTTAAACCCACACATTCTGAAAGTGTGGCCTAGGAATCACCTGTGGACTGAGTGATCCTGGGTAATCTGTAGGTCAGACTTTTAGGGGTCTCAGGGTTGCAGCTCTTGTAGCATCCACTGCAAAGCTTGATTCAGTGTATTGAAGTATGACAAGCATCATATAGCACCAAATTTGGGGCTGTTTCTGGATGATGTGTTGAGTCATAAAAAACAAATTGTGAACCACTGCCAAAACCATACCAAGAGAATTCTTATCCTGTTAAAAAAAAGCAATAGCGTGCAATGGGCAATACGAACACTCTGAAGTTTGATTTCTCTTGTCAAAGGTAAAACAAATTTCCTTTGTATATTAATATAAAGTCATGTCTGTATCTACATTAGCATTTAAATCAAAGTAGGAGTGCATGTTATATTTTGTTGTTGTTGTTGTCACTGGTGTTTTTGGGGGGCGGGGATTGTTTGTTTAGGGTTTTTCTAGACAAGGTTTCCAGTTGTTCCTACTTACTGCATGTTGGTTCATGATGCAGAGCAATCTTAGCTAGCACAGATGGGCTTCCTTTCAGATTAAATAGATTACGCACTCTGGGAGCCCTTCATGTATTCCAGCCATTAATTGGTTTTGAGACTTTGGAACCAGGTTGAGCTCTTCAGATGTAACCCCACCAAAAACACGTGTAGTGCAAATATCAGGTCCATCGTACCAGCTGCTTCCTTTCTATTTGTGTCATTTGCTACAGAACGCTTTAAAAGGATCGTCAAAGCAGTGAAGGAACAAATAATTTTTGCAGCGAAAACAATTTTGTGTGCTTTCCACTTGAGATCAGGATTTTTGAATTGTGTCAAAGGTTCATTCAGTACATTCATATTAGCTGATAAGAACATGTAATAAGGTCATCTTCCTGAATTATTATGAGAAGTCACTTGAACTGCTTAAATTCTTTTTTCATTCCTACTAAACCATCATTTTAAGTAAATGGCTTTTTATAATTTCATGTTTAACACATGTCATAGGTTCATAATGTCATAATTAATTGCTGATTTGACTTCTGCATTTTCTATTTTGAATTTGATAGGAAGTTCCAAAGTACTGGAATAAGGGGACAATTTCATTAACAGGTCTATTTCAATGTTGGCTTTATCTCATTAATTACAATATCCTGTGATATTTTATTATTGGTGCTGCAGCAAACCAAAAATGTTTTGAACTGCCAAGAAAAGCAAAATCTGTCAGGTGTACCCTTACAATAATCACCAGTACTGGAGGATTGGTCTCCGAGAGAGTGTGTGCTCACATAAATTTAAGAGCACTTTTAAAATTGCTTCTACTTCTATAAACATATATGTATTTGCACTGAATATTCTCACTGTAAACTAAAGCTTCTTGATCTTCTGGGTGAGATGTTTTTATGATGAATTCTGCATCGTAACTAAGGTTAGGTACAATCCTTTGGTTTTGACTTCCGCACCAGAACTTTGTTAGCAGGCTTGAGGTGCAGGGTCTTGCTGCTGTGGAGAAACTAGGATGTGAATTTAGTTCTTATGGAGCAAAAAAGATCTTTCACATTCTCCAAGGTCTAGTTTAGAAGAAAAGGGAAAACACATATAGCAATATAAAAACCATCTTTAGGGTAATTCTTAAAATGTGGTGCAGTTCTAAATAGTGCACTGCTTTTGTGAACAAAAAATTCATTATTGAACACCACTTAATTTAAGAGGAATAATGGGATTTTTCATATGAATTGAAAGATATACATACCTTAAGCCCATTTGCTTTTTTTTTTTACCATTTGTTTTATAAAATGTTACCAAACCTAATTCATTAAAATCAATATTGTTATAATTTTGCAGTGGCCTTAAACTTCCAAACACCAGGAACACAAATGGAATTGCAAGATGGAAAATTCTTGGACAATGGTGGTTGTGGCTACGTGCTGAAACCTGAATTCTTGAGGGATCGCTATACAACATTTACACCCCAAAATGTGGGAGGATACAGTAATCCAATGTCTCTCTCAATAAGGGTAAGATTACGGAAGCATTGCTTTTTTCCTTAAAAATGGGAAAGCAAATGCTATGTAGTTGCTATATATTGTTTGTTTTTCATCTTATTCCCATTCTTGGTTGTGGGAAACTTTAATAATGTTATTAACAAGATGGTAAAATTCTCATATATTATCAACTGCTGCTTGGGTGCTTTCCCACCTGTAGTTCACTTATGTTTGCTAATATGTAGGGGTTCAGAGCCTCTAAGAGTCTGTAAAAGTATATGAATTTTCATGATTTTTTTAGAGAAATATGAATAATGTAGCTGACTAAGGCACCAGCCAATTGTGCTTGTGAAATCTGAACTCTGAATACACAGAAATCAAATGTGCACTTTGGGTGTTATTTCTTTTGGTATCAATAGTATCACGTGTACTATTATAATGTTAATTGACAAATGGAAATTTTAGAAGATAAGATAGGAAGCTTTATGCTTATTTTAAGTCTCATTATCTTCTTATGCATATAAAAAAAGACTATTTATAATCCTAGAATAATATGTATAAGTGTGAAAGGAGGGATGAATTAATAAGCCTTTGAATTATTTCTACTTGTCCCAAATTATAATGTGATTTACTTCCTAAAAATACCAGAAATACATGTCATTTACAAATAAAGGATTAGAAAAGCCCCTTTCTTGAGGTCAAGTAGATTTATTATAATTGTTTACTAACTAGAAAACTATCATTTCCCAATGGAAAAGTAATACTTCTCATTACACAGAATACTACTTGCATCAATGCTATTTAATTAGCATACAATTAGTGCATAATTGCTATTTTGTTTCTTTCAGAGTAATAAATAGAGGAGATGAAACAATAGTTAGTGACAATTATAAAATACTTACATAATGCATGCACCCAATCAAGAACATTTTAGTGCCCTGACAATTAGCATACCAATTGTGAATAGACATTGCTGGTTTATTTCAAGTAGACAGGCAAATACATGAGTTATTTTAGCCTTAACTTGTATGAAGCTGGAATTAAGATGAGGGGAACCCCCAAACTGTAATGCAGGAGGCAGACAAAATCATTGTCAATGCAAGGGAAGTGTCTGAGTTTGGAAGTAGCTGGAGAAGAAGAAGGCAGTGTTTTTGACTGAGGACTTTAGACTGAAATTACAGGCTGGGTAGTGTAGGCTGCAGAGAAGCAGTGGCATCCCGCTGGCTGATGGACTGAAGGGCACAGAGAGCCCCATTCATAGTCAGCAGAAAAAACCAGGAAATAGTGACTGAAGACAAAAGGAATCGGGAGCAGCAGTCAATGGAAAAGCAGTTTCTGCTGCAAAAGTTACTAACCAGATGAATGGAGACAATACTTAAGAGAAAGCAAAGATATAAAACATCTAAGGGTCAAATCTCTCTGAATGAATGAATGAATGAATGAATGAATAAAAATCACATGGGGACTGATTTTACTGAATTCATTATCCTTAACCTGATGTGCCACAATCCATGTCAACAAGGAGCATAGAACCTTTGAAACAGAAATAGAGAAATTCAAGGTGCTTCATAAAGAGTCTTCTCAGCCTAAAAAATTTTGCAGCTCTCTGTATGTCTGCATCACCTTGGGTCTCACAAATTCATTGATTTATGGATTTGGGTCATTGTGTGCCTAAAGGAGCTCCCTCTTTTCCTACCCAAGGGGAGACGTCAACTGGGTCTAGCAATGGGGTAGGAGTGTGACACAGGCCTTGGTCACTGGGGCTGCATTTTCATCATGGCATTCAGGGCATGGCAAGCAATCTCCCAGGATCTTAGTGGACAGCCCATCAGTGATTGCAAAGCTTTCTGGTGAAGGTAGCAGCTATTTCCTTGAAAGAAAGAGAGCAACATCAGTGTTTGCTAAGCCACTGCTCTTCAATATTTCAGGCTAGAAGTTCTCTTGTAGCAAGGTGTTACAGAAAATACCTAAGCAAAATGTGGAATTCGATTTTTTTGGTGGTTGACGAGGGAATGAGAATCTCTTATGATGTTTAGTCCTGAGAACAGGATCGGGAGTCACATCTTTCACCCAGGCTTTAAGGCTTGTATATATCTCTTGATACATTCTATACACTGATTTCTAAAAAGCTGATTACTGTACAGATATTTATTCTTTCCTAGGTGTCCTGAAATAAAGGTAGAAAGCAGACAAAGTTGTGACTTTCAGAAATCCTTTCTTAGGCTGGGTGCCAGATTACAGGGCAGTCTGAGACAAAATTTCCAGGTAGCTAACTAAATTAAGGAGAAAAACATCAGGGTGCTTACTAAATGAAGAGTTTTTATGTGTTACAGTGCAAGAGAAGGAGCACAGGTGAGGCAGTCTGCTACATACCCTGTAGCACAATGCTGATGTCACTGTGGGTCTTAATGCTGATCCACTCCACACAGATTGGAATTCATGAGCTTGATAGCAGAAAATGCAGAAATCACTGCAGACTGATTCCTCCAAAATTATTTTTTGCATGGTAATGACAAAACAAAATGTAGCTATTTATGTGTAGCTATGGAATAAAAACTTAAGATCGTTGTTTAAAGCATGATATCATGTACACACACACACACGCAACACACGCACACACAGAGTTTTTTCACAAAGAGGGTGGAGAAACACTGGCACAGGTTGAGGTGCCCCATCCCTGTAAACATCCAAGGTCAGGTTGGACTGACCTGATCTAGTTGAAAATGTCCCTGCCCATCACTTGGGGGTTGGAACTAGATGTCTTTTAAAGGTTCCTTCCAACCCAAACTATATTTCGACAAAGTCATAAAAAAATTAAATTAGATGGGAAGCACCATATTCTTGATTCCATTGTGTTTAATATGTATTTTTAGAACAGTTTAGGGCTGGTATATATTTACAGTAGTTTCTAATGACACAGTTATTTCTGTTACGGCTATTATATGGCTATCATGTAAAGGTCATTGTCACAGTTATTTCAATACATTACAACTTTAATTTTCCAGCTGATCAGTGGTCATCAGTTACCACCCAGCAGCCTGTCGAAGACCAACAAAGCTGACCCTAGGGTGCTGATTGAAATCTACGGCGTGCCAGAGGATCAAACAAGAAAGAAATCTTCTGTTGTAAAAAGCAATGGTGAGCACCACTCTGATTGTCTTGACTGTGAAAAAATCACAATAACATTTTATAAGAAATCCCCAACTTTGCATCCCAACTCTTGGGCTGAGTTGAATAGGGAAAGCAAAAGCTGCACACGCAAGCATAACAAAATAAAGAATACATTCACCACTCCCCATGGGCAGACAGGTGAAGAGATATTCCCAGGAAAACAAGGCTTTCTTATTGAGCATTGTGGTTACTTGGGAAGACAATTCTGAATATCCTTCCTTCCTCCTTTACCCCATCTGTGAGCATGACACCACATGGTATGGAACATCACTTTGGTCAGCTGGGGTCAGCTGTCCCACCGGTGTCTCCTTCCAACTTCCTGTGCACTCCCAGTGCCCTCACTGGTTTGGGGAGTGTGCTTTGCAGCATGAGAAAAACAGAAATCTTGACACTGCTTTATCACTGCTCAGCAACAGCTCAAACTTTGGTGTTTTATCAGCACTGTGTGGTTCAAAAATGCAAAACACAGCACCACAGGGGCTGACATGAAGCAAATTAATCCTATCCCAGACTAAACCAGTACACCACTTGGTAAATGTAGACTTTTTTTTCTTAATAAATTGCTGTAACTTCATCACTTGTCTCATCTGAAGTTTCTAGTAGGAGTAGTCCCTTAATTGCTTGACAGGTGAACTGTGTACTCTTTGTAGCTGTCTTTGAGCGCTCCCTTATCTTTATCATATGGATCTTCTTGATGTCTCAGATTACAAGCTCCCTGTGATCTCTCCTTGTCTGTCTTCTATTCTTCCTTTTTCTTTTACATAGATGACTGCTGTTTTAAATCAGCCCCTGAATTTCTTTTCTCTGTATGAACATTGCTCAAGACAAAGCAACCCCCTCCTGTTCCACATCCTCTTTTTGTATTTCTAATCAAGTGAACATTGTACTAGCAGAATTTAGTTATTTCCAATACTAAAGAGGAAACTTTGGCAAAAGCACATAGCTGGCATGGCTATAGAAAAATTTAAATTGAGCAGAGGTTCTTAACCTGGCTGTGTCCCATTTTGCTCTCTTTTAAGGGACGACAGCAACTGTTTAAGGGTTTTGTACCAATACAGTCAGTGGAGTCTCATCACTTATTTAAATGGGCCCAGAAATCTAGGGAAAAAGAATTAATCTTTACCACTTCAAACTAGTGAGAGCAGGTACAATAATTCAGTTATTGAGTAGGAAAAAATGAAATCATATTTTAATCCTGTTTCTTTTATCTTTTCGTTAGCTTTGAGCCCTAAATGGAATGAAACTTTCTCTTTTAACATCCAAGTTCCAGAACTGGCAATGATACGCTTCTGTGTGGAGGATGAGGTCTCTCTGGTTAACAATGAATTCCTGGGCCAATACACTTTACCTGTGATGAGCCTGAATAGAGGTAATGCTTTTATGTGAGCCACCTATAACAGCTCAAGAAAATCTGCAGCATTCCAAGCTTTTATTCTTACTGTAGCATTGAGAGAGTACAGCATCATGCGTATTTTCTCGAGGATGACTGTGTAACTCTATGTATAAATGGGACTCTCTTGTTTTTTGAAGTGATTGCATTCTCTGAATGCAAATCAATGATGTTGAAATCAAAATATTAATGACAGTTGATTATTCCCACTGCAGTATTCCATTCTAGAGGAAAACTGCTCAGATGGTATTTTAATTCATTTCAATTGAGACTAGCCAGAACTTCTGTGAAGACAACAGTTTTGTGCACTTTCTACACAGTTAAGCTCAAAACCCAATACAAGCCAGATTAAAAGCAAACAAACCAGCAAAAAACCCTCAGGTAGCCTATCGGCAACTTTTCCGAGTGGAGAACAAAGAATATAAATTAGGCAAAATATTTATGGCATTTTTCTTGCTAGAGTTGCTTTTGTTATGCCAGTAGAGTTCCTGGAACCTTTCATAATGAATAGGCTATGCATAAAGAGCAGACACAGAAGTCAATAGACCAAGGAGAAAGGCTTATGTAAAATGGCTGTTTACTACACTGGCTTTTCAAAGCTATTTATGACAAAACAAGCAGCTTTTATTAGGGAATAAAGATAGGAAGGCAAAACATTGGAGCTGGCAACAGCCACTGCGACTTTTTTATTAAGCTTAACAGGATTTTAAATGGCTTTCCCCCCCCNTTGAAAGTCATAAAGCAGCTTGTGATTCTTAGTTGAGGTTGAGGAGTTATATGAGAAAAAAGACATTATTCTTAGGGCTCAGTTGTTTTTTTAAAAGATAAATTTTTACACTGATAACCTTTTACTTTCCTTTTATTTGTATACTTCTGGATAACAAAAGAATACTCAACTCTCCAACACACAATGTCTGAGACAAATTTAAGTATCAGGCACTGATAATTGCATATGCTTGTAAAATCATTCATTGGAACTTTTTTTATATACAATTTTTCAGTGTGGCTTCATGTCTCTATCGGATTAATTTTGGTCACAAATTAGGGATTCATATTATGGAAAAGTAAGAGCAGTAGATTTTCCAGGAAATATTTTCAGTGGAGTAATTCAAAATACTAGGGAATAAGTCTAGGTACAAAAACTATAAATGGTGCCAAACAAATTGCCCCAATCCCCACTTACCATAAAAAAGTTATTTGCCATCAGGATGTCCAGAGGCATAAATAAAAGGTTTCCAAGAGGTGAAATGATAATAATTTCAAAATTCATTGCAATGCTTAACACTGAGACCTCTGAAACTAGGTCTGGAATGATGGTTTTGCTTTAGGTACCCAAGCTCTGTAAACAGTGAAATGGGGAAATAATGTTCTTGCAGAGGGAGTCACAACAAGATGTTGACAAGGGAAGAACTGCCTAAAATGGTGAAGAGTGAACTAGGATTTCAGTCTTAGTCTTCAGAACTCCAATTGTTTTAATCTGTACTACAGGACTGTCCCTCAGTCCCTTGGATTCATATCCCTGATGTGTCTCTGAGGGCAAGTTGCTTCCAAAAGCTGAGCAGTGAGCAGTACATCTTTTTTTTTTTTCCTTGACAGGCAGTGGGACAAAGCTGTGCCATTTCCACCCTTCTCTGCATTTTCTTTTGAAAGGATTCAAATCTATCTCCTCACTGCCTTCCTTTCCCTGCAGCAGCCTCCCAACTACTTGTAGACTCCACTGGGAAGGAATGCTTGCTGCCCAGCTGTAGCAGAATCTGATTTTCCATGCAATGATTACGTAGCTATATTCAGAGGGGCTGAAATTGACAAAAATTCTCTACCTGGGTGGTTAAAGGCAAAGAGGAGGGGGGTCCTGTAACAGTCCCAGTGCCAATGAATTTGCCATGTGGTATACTAATACAAGGCAGGAATTAAATTATTACCTCTATTATCATGGGATCCATGAATAATTGTTTAATGCAAATTGGAGCAATGTCAATTAAAAAAACCCAAATTTTACTTCTCTCAGGACACTTATTAGAATATTTGGTAGGTAGGGGCTAGAACACAAGTCTTCAGAAATTAATGTTAGTCTTTGAAGTGTGTCTTTGGATAGGAAATCAACCAAGCCTTCCACATACTGTGCACATGCCTTAAAAACTGACCTCAAATTTAAATTGCCTGAAACCAGCTTCAGTATTTGCTGTCCAGAATCTGAACCTTAGATAGCAGGGGAGATTTTGTATCATATGACAGGACAAGAGAAAATGGCCTCAAGCTTCTCCAGGGAAGGTTCAGTTGGACATCAGGTAAAATTTTGTCACTGGAAGTGCTGTCCAGCATTGGAAACGGCTGCTCAGAGAGGAGGTGGGATCACCATTCCTGAAGGTGTTCAAGAAACAACATTATATGGCACTTAGTGCCATGGTCTGGTTCACAAGATGATGGTCAGTGAAAGTCTGGCTCGATGATCTTAGAGGTCTTTTCCACTCTAAATGATTCTGTGATTCTGTATAAAAGAATAAAGAAATTCCAAACCCAGGTAAATGAGGGTCACAAAGACTACTCATGCATCCAGACAGACTTAAAGAGGGATTTTGAAAACTGCAGCTCAGAACGTAGATACGTATACATAATAGAGCCTTACTTAAATACCTGGAGTTATATATACATAATAAAATACAGAACATTTTAAAATCAAAAGTGACATTGTTTATTATTACAAAATAATGGACATTTAGTCATAAAAAGCAATCCAGGTTGGGGTTTTGAAGAGGAGATTGTTTTGTTTTCCAAGCAGGTAAGTGAATTATGTTTGAAGTTGAGAGCTACAGCTTCTCCAAATGCTTCAACAACCATATTAACACATAGTTTCTGATGCACATCTTATCTCTGATAAAGTGGATTACTAATATGAAATAAACTTTTTAAGATATCATGGTGAAAGGTCTTACACTACACTTTTTTCTGCCTCAGCTGGACAGTGCACTGCTGCTGCAACACCTAAGGCACTATCACCGCTGATTCACATTTCATCTGTTATCAAAACAATGTGCGCAGCACATAATAACCTTGGATGTTACAACGTAAGCTTTGCCCATGTTTAAATATCACTGGGCTAAATGTCTTCCATTTGAAAAAATACCACATCCTGAAAAATATTGGAGTTTTTCACTCCATAACCTAAAACACCTGAATTGAAATACTATATATATATATATACACACACACACAAATGAGAAAAAACAGCATAAATGGTGTTCCTGTATCATTTCATTTTGTTTTAAAGAGTTATTTAGAAAATCTTCTTTGCACAGATGAACATAGAAACACTCCATCATATATTTGTGCTTGTGGTTATTACAGCAATAACGCGTCATTATATTTACAGGTTACCGTAACATTCCGCTGCTGTCCAAAGACGGCGTCAAGCTGGAATCTGCATCACTGTTTGCTCATATCTGGTACTATCAATGATGTTCTGCAGAAGAAATTGTTCTGGAGGATTGCCCCCTGCTTCAATAAAGTAGCATTACTGGGTTTGCAACAGTCCAATGGCCTGATTCCCAGAGTGGCACTTTCTCAATGATTTTATGAAGCCAGTGGGACATTTGTGTAAGGGGTATCCTGAATAAGGGCTACTGACCTCAGCCCTACAACTGCTTTTCTGTAGAAGAAGACTGGGTTGAGAACACCTAAGAAACCTTAAAGTGCACAAGTCCATGGGAACTGATGAGATACATCCATAGGTCCTGAGGGAACTGTTCTAAGCCTCTATCCATCATATTTGAGAGGTTATGGCAGGCTGGTGAAGTTCCCACTGACTGGAAAAGGGGACTTTTGCTATCAAAAGCAGCTTTGAGGGAGGTGATTTTCTCCATCTACTCTACTCTCAGAAGATACCACCTGGAATGCTGCATCCAGCACAGGGGCCCCCCTACACAAGAAAGATGTGGATCTTTTGCAGGGACTCCGGAGGAGGGTCATGAAAATGATCAGAGGGGTGGAGCACCTCTGCTATGAGGAAAGGCTGAGAAAATTCGGGTTGTTCAGCCTAGAGAAGAAAAGGCTCCAGGGAGATCTTATAGAACCTTCCAGTAGAAGAGCACATAGTGATGGGACAAGGGTGGATGGCTTTGAAATGAAAGAAGGTAAGTTTAACTAGGTATTAGGAAGAAATTCTTTACTGTGAGGGTGGTGAGGTACTGGTACACATTTCCAGAGAAGTTGTGGACTCCCCATCCCTGGAAGTGTTCTAGGCCAGTTGGATGGGGCTCTGGGCAACGTACAAAGTCTCTGTCCATGGCAGGGGTTGGAATGAGATGATATTTAAGGTGCCTTCAAACCCAAGCCATTCTGTGATTCTATTATTCTATGAATATTGAGGAACAATTCATAAATACTGAACTTTTCGGGATATTTTTAAAATTCAGTTAATGTCGCAGCTAATTTCAAATTCATGATTAATTACTGAGCATGATAGTCCAATACATATGAGAGATCATGCTAATTTTTATGATATGAGTGTGTAACACTGACTTTTTTTTTGTATTGAACAAAATTTCTTACCATCATATCTTTTCAACGGAACAGGAAAAATTGTATACACAAAGTTCCCTTTAAATTTGTAAAAAAAGAAGGTTCTGATTGGGCTATTCCTCTTTAATGCCCAGTATTATTTTGTTACCTGAAAAAATAGTTTTGAGATACAAAAGCAGCTCTTAAAATAATAAGAAATCATACACTAGTCTTCGTACCTTTTCTTAGCTTAGTCTTGAACTTCCTGCTACTGAAGCAAGATAAAAAATTCATGGACTGATTTGTAAAGAACCGTGTTCCTCTACGAGCAGGGAACTCAGGATATATATTACTGGCAACTCAGGAACTAGGAAATTTTGGGGAGTGTTGCAGTGGCCTTGGCACAATTGAGCACCCCTGGCCCGCTGTTTGGAGACATTCCTAAGATGGAGTCTTGGGAATGAAAGAACTCTTGGTTATGGTGACAATGAGAGACACTCTCAAGCAGCCTTGCAACATGAGTTATGAATATGTACCTGCACAGCCACTCATTGGCCCCGCACTTCTCTCCTCCCCTGTTCTGTATTTGGTACTGTTCTAGATTGTTCTCCATTGTCTCCTGGACTAGTGTTTCATGATTAGTTACNCCCACTCCCTACGAGCGGCGCTGCCTGAGCCGCAGATAACAGTCAACCGCGGTTCCGAACTGAGTTCTGGAATCCAGAGATTCAACAGGGGAGAACTAGAAGAATTTTAGAAAAAGCAAGGGTTGATTGTGTTTGAAGATCTGTGAGGACCAACTTCTTGCCTAACAGAGCTATCAGCTTAGATCTTGCCCATAAGACACAATTTTCCCATCTTCCTTCAGAACTGAAGTATTGTTGACCTTCCACAGGACTATTAGTTACACAACTAATGGCAGATTTGTTACTCAAATATGATTTAAAAAAAAAAAAAGGATGCTTTACTGACAGTATCTTTCTTTTGTATCAAACAATACTGCTTAAGTTTGCAGATAGTTCTGATAATATTGTATTGTAATGCTCCTTTTTTATTGCTATTTTGCTGCTGTGTTATTTAATGTTGCTCTAAGTTGGAAAATCAGGGCATGTGGTAAACAAGGGTTAGAAAATGTCACAGGAAATAACAGTATTTAGAAAATTGCATTATAGTTATAATAAGGAAACTGAGACAGTAGACCAAGAAGAATCTAAAATCAATATTGAACTGTAAGGTCAGATAATTTGATAACATTGTAAGCTGGTCTCAATGCATTTTCTGTGATTGAATGACAGGACACTTGATTCTTTTCCCAGGAGATCCTACAGTATAAAATGTTGGGTGTTCTGATCTTTGTAGTGATCATATTCTGTGTGCCAGCCATTATCCTTTGCATGTGGTAAATATTTTATAGTTTTTTACAGCTCTGAGTAGACTAATAATATTAATATTCAAACAGAGTTGTCCTCATCTTCCCTTACTGTGGGGGAGCTTAATACACCAGATTGACTAAGGAAAATATCCTCAGATAAAACCTGATCAAGTCCATTGGTTTGATGCTGAGAAAAACTCCAGCTTATTTCATTTCCTAAGGAACACTCCTAGTCCCACTTCAGGAATTTTATACAACCTTACATTATTAAGACTGGTTTGTGAGCATCCTCTGGGAGAAGAAGGCAATTATCTTCACTTCTGGCATTATTATTCCTCTGTTGACCACTTTTCCACCTGATAGGACAAATGTCAGAACTACCTAGTATTTGGTAACTTAAAATTTACAGCAGATAACATCACAAATCAACACATCTCCTGTGCCTTAAAAATGTGCCCCTGGTCCTGGAAAGGTCTATATGCAAGGTCAGACCACTGTGTGCAGGAGTCTGGCAATAATGGACAGTTCATTGTGGCTGCTCACATGACAAATGTTTAAAGATGTGTTGAAGTGCTTCCTCAAATTAGGGCAAAATGTTTTGAACAACAGAGCCGATAATTAGAGTCTGTGTAACTCAAAGGAACCATTCATGTTCATTATTTAATATATAAACATGTATTTTATAGCCCTGAGCTCTAATCAATGCATGTATTGACTTGAACCCCTTATGCAGCATACGAGTGCAATGAGGAAAGACTGCTGAACAAATATCTGTGGTATCATGATCTTAAATAAATCCCCCACTGAAAGCTCACATTCAATACGTTCTATTTATTCATGAATATTAGCTTCTCCCTCCTCCCTTCTTCACACAAATGACCCATTATATCTGTCTCTTGGATGTCAGAATAAAAGAAACAATTGCATAGCTTGCTAGCAAATCAATAACCTGGATTGAATGATATATTGTATCAAAACTTTCTAAGTTCTTAAAAAAAATAAATTTTTGCTTGGATAAGATTTAACATGAAATTTGCTGGACATCTAAAATGTATCTGAATGGAACCATCCCATGGTTTTCTAGTGAACTCATCACATGCAGTGATGATAAATTATACCATTATCAGCATTGTTTCAACATAGTCCGTGGAATTAATGGGCAAAGAATGAGACCCCACTCATTAACGTGTACAGAATTCCGTAGAGTACAGTACAGTATTTTTACATTTAATATTAATAAAACCAAGCCCTTCATTGTTGTCATTAGAACTTTCTGCCTGTTGCCACAAGCTCTGGGTATGTGATTCCTTAAACTCACAGTGTCAGGAATCTGGGGCACGAAGATGCACTTTTAAGACAATAGCCTTATGGTTAGAAATGTTAAGATATATGCTCAGCCTATTCTCAAGGGCAACTGAGACAAAATGTACCTTGGGAAATGGGATAAAGAACCATTAGCGGGGAAATAATTGAATAATCTTGGAGAACATTTAAATTACACTGTTTCCCAGTGGGTACCACTTTTCTTCATTTAACTGGACACTGCTCAGCTGAATGTTAACAGCTCCCACAAATATTTCTTTGCTTTTCACAAGCTTCAGTACACAGCCTTGGAGCTCTCTGACTTTATAATATACAATCTGAAAAAATATATAGTGAAACAGAAAAAAAACATACAAATTTGTTAATTTATTTGACAGGCAAAGCACTTCAAATGCAGCATTCAGGATGATTATTAATCCAACTTCATGATAATTGCTTTAAACTTCCATCCAGAATAGTAAGCTATTAACCATGAGCCAAATTCACTTAACTTAGTGAATTTACCTCAGAAATACATTTGACCTTATCTAGTTCATAAAAAGAGATTCTACCTTAGAATCACTAGCTTAGGCTTGTGAGATCTCATTACCATTTGTAAATAAATTTGAAACCTGTCCTGCAGAGTGCTTGAGAGAAAAAAAAAAATCAGGATTTTTTTCAATTCGTGAAAATTGGAAAAGATTGGACCCAGTTTAGCAAATGGAACTTACTACATTTAGATGCTGATGCTCCAGAAGTGCTGTTGCTACTTCTCAAAATAAATGAGACGCTAGTTTAGCATCTCTTTAAAAATTATCAAGGACTATAGTTTTTAAAATAGCCTTTAAACTACCTTAATACTGTGAGAATGCACAGGGATTAAGTATGAAATGATAATGGTGTATTTTCTAAATTTAAAAAAACCCCAAACAATCCAGAGCCATAGCCTAACAAGAATAAGCTGCACTCAGATTCCCATGCTTCATGCTTTTTTTTCCCATGCATTTGATTCTGCTTTAATCAAAAACTGCTGAGTGAACTGCATGTAGGCTGATAAAATGTGAGTTATTCTCTCAGATAGTGCAGGCCTGAAAGGTAAGCTCCACTAAGAGAACCAGATTTAATATAAAATTTGTATGGCTAGAAATGTTTTCGCTATTTTAGTTGCAGTGTAAAAATGCTTTAAATTTTAATCTGTCTCTGCTGTTTAAAAAGCAAATGTGGTGGACATTCTGTCACTTCAGGAGAATGGGAAACTGAAACTGCCTAAAAGGTGTTTGCCTGCTTGGATTTTCCATGGAATCTGAATGCAGGCTGTATCTATGGCAATGCTGAGGAAAAGGAAAGTCAGACTGAGCCCCTCTAGCTTGGATCTCTGTGGGCTGGACTGGTGAGCCCTCTCTGTGCTTCCACTCGCAACTGCAGGAATTTCACAGGGAGCATGGAATGGACAGGGCATGAGGAGACCCTCATAGAAAGCATCAATACACAGGACACTGAGAGAGGGGGCTAACATTTTCTTTTCCATTTGGAAAACTTTGGAAATAATAGTTTGGAATGGCTGTAATGAAAGTTGCAAGTGGTGCTATTTGGCTTTGATGTTTATTGTGCGTATTTTGCCAAACTGTATGCAAATTACAAATTTCACAGCTTCTCTTTCCCCCACCAAAATGAAAGTGAAATGATGAAGAAAATCTGAAAAACAAGGTACAGGTACAGTAAGCATATTATAATTTAGAACAAATCTAGAACACCGAAGCAATGCTAATGTTACTAAAGAAAGCTGCCTTATTTCTTTGCCAATATATTAAAGGTACCAGCTGTTGCTTTAAATCACCAAAAACTATACCTATAAGCTGTAAATGCTAAGATACTGAAAGGAACTGAAATGCTAAGAAACTGGGGTAATGAACAATTTTCAGTCTTTGGCCAAAAAGAGGCTTTAATCTCTGAGCAATGACAGACCTTTGCAGTCCAGGGTGGGTTTCGAAACAGTAAACTGTTTCTAAAATGGCATTGCAAATTCAGCTGGAGTAAGGTATACATTATCATCAGGATGTAAGGACAGAAGAAAGGTCTGGAGAAGGCTGCATTAGGATATGAGTAAAATAAATGCCACCTGCCAGAATTTGGGAACAGTTAAATCCTGAAATGACTGTGCAGAGAGAATATTTGCCTGCCATTTTCACAGATAGATCAGATGGAGGTGAGCTATACATGGTCATGCAGCAAATCAGTGGGACAGTTAGGGCTGGATTCAACTATTTCTGGCTCCAAAAAGAGAAACACTGTTGACCTACAGGAGCCTAATGACATTTTAATCACAAATGAGGGACAGTTGCTTCTCCTTAGGTAGCCATGGCACAGTTCCTAGATTTGGTAATTAATCCAAGGCAGCTTTGATGCATGGTTCTGGAGGGAGCAGCTGTGGCTCCTGGTGCAGTTCCCCTCCTCCCCTTCCATCAGACTGGCTGGGGCTGCCCTGCCTTCATTTTCTCTTTACACTGTTTCCCTTTTTCTGTTCCGCCTCTTCTTCTCTACCACCATTTTTTAATGCAATATAACATTAACCACTGTGAACACCACAAATTCCAAAATGCAAACACAGAAACAAAAGAAAAAAGAGGAGTTGCTTGCTAAAAGCAGGTCCAAAACATTTGCTGTAGCTCATTTTATTGTCAGCCCTTCTGGACTTTCACACTTTCACTCTCACACACATGAGTAAAAATCAAACAGAAAAAGCACTTTTGCAAGGTTGAAAATTTGCTGTAGGCAGTCATAAGCAATAGAAGTACAAAACTAAAATCAAAAATACTCAAGAGGAGCACATTTCAGATTTTTTTCAGTCTGGAACAAAGAAAGAAATTAATATACAGCTTCCTTCCAGCCATTTGGCTTTAATGAAAAACTTCTGAACTCATAAAAAAGGCTAGTACACTTCTGTACACAGTGTTTTGGACAGTAACTAACTTAAGAGACAGCTGACGTATATTTTTAGTAGTTTTTCTTCTTTGGGGTGGCTTCTGCCTCAGTCTACCAGCCTTGGACAGAAAGTGCATGCAGAATGACATCACATATGGAGAAGCAGAGCTGCTAAAGCACAGACCGGGTTGGAAATGGCCAAGTTCAATGGAACCATATGTCCCCATTGTGATTAGCACTTCTCAGTGAAAAAGACAGAGCATCTGGGAAGACGGCGCTAAATTTTGATTAAGGACATTGAAGTTTTCATGGAATTTCTTTTAACGGCAGTGGAGTACTTGTTAGCCACAATAAATCTCCTCCCAGTGACTACTGACTGACTGCAGACAGGATTTTGGATTTCCTTGCATTCAAATTGATCTAAGAAGGATTGGAAAGATAATTGTCTTCCAGTGTTCCTGGCTGGTTCTTATCTGTTGTCCATTTTGGATACCTTACAATGAATGTTATGACATAATCTTATTATGTTTCTTTGCTTTAAATATCTTTCAAATGTAAAGGAATTTCTTTGGACAGATTAATTAGACTTACTCCATTTTCATTGCAAAAAAATAAGGAAAGAACAAAAAAATAAAGCCTAGTTCCTTGTTATTCCACTGCAGTACTGTAGGGAGGGAAATTTGTCTCAGCTGTGAGCAGCAATACTACTCAGGGAGCCTTCTTACAGAACGCTGGAAGTCATCAGTGTAAGCAGGCAACTTTTGTAATTAACAGATGTGGGAAAAGAGAAATATTAGAACTCCAAAACTGGGAAACTAGGAGATAAGCACTCAGACTCTGCTGACTAACCTAAGCTTCATCATATCTATGAAACAGGGTGGAGTGGTAACATTTTCCATGCCTTCTACTTTATAGCCTGATGAAAGAGTATTTGTAAATTGCTCTGAGATTTTAGGAGATTTTTTACATGTAATAACTACAATCTCCAATCCAACCTACTGTTTCAATCTCATCTGTCCTTACAAATGAACACAGTTTATGCCACTTCCTGTTCTGCCATAAATGTTTCTCCATACAAATGTTTCCCTTCACCCCAGAGGCATGAGCACTTCAGTGGTGTGTGAAATGATTATATATAGCTGTGAACTGATGGCATTTTAACATGAAAAGAACCTGGCTATTTATTCTTGTGTTTTCATTTAGGACAGTGACAACCAATTTTCAAACGTTAATTGAATAACAGTATCCATTCAATTAATACTTTTCATGCTATTGTGCAAACCTGCATTCAGAACTGACTGGGTTATGGTGCAATGATGCTTGGTCTCATTTGGCTAATGTGTAACTGTGGTTATGGTGTAAGACAGACCACTGTGAAAAATCCAACTGCTTTCCTGAAGAGAGACATAAAAGACACTGTTTCACTTCTGAGAAGGATGCAAAGCAGACAGTTGTCTCCATTTGTGGTTCAGCTTACGATACATTCCATTTTTCAATTGTCCCCATTGCAACAACTCTAAAAATGCTGTATTGTTCTTTTATTTCAAGAGTAGGTAAAGTAAATCAAACAAGGTGCACCACTGCAGGTTGGGATGACCTGCTGGGAAGCAGCTCTGCGGACAAGGACCTGGCAGTCCTGATAGACAACAGGCTGTCCATGAGCCAGCAGAGTGTTCTTGTGGCCAAGAAGGGATCCTGGGATGCTTTAGGAAAAGCACTGACAGCAGGTTTAGAGAGGTGTTCCTGCTTCTCTACCCAGCCCTAGAGAGGCACATCTGTAGTGCTGTGCTCAGTTCCAGGCTTACCAGATCAAGAAAAGCAGGGAACCACTGGAGTGAGTCCAGTGAAGAGCTATGGAGATGGTGAGGGGACAGGAGCATCCCTCTTGGGAGGAAAAGCTGAGTGAGCTGGGCCTGTTCGCCCTGGGAAAGAGACCACTGAGAGGGGACTCATCCCTGTCTGTCAGTGTCTGCAGGAAGAGTTCAGAGGATGGACCAGACTCTACTCTGTGGGGCCCAGCAATGGGATAAGAGGCAACAGGAGGAAGTGATGCCCAGGAAGTTCCACCTGAATGTCAGGAAGAACTTTACTGTGCAGTGTTTGAGCACTGAACAGATTGCCCAGAGAGGCTGTGGAGTCTCCCTCACTGGGGATATTCCAGAACCGTCTGGACACAATCCTGCGCCATGTGCTCTGGGATGGCCCTGCTTGAGCAGGGAGGTGAGACCAGATGACCACTGTGGTCCCTTCCAGCCTGACCCATACTGAGATTCTATGAAATACGAAATAGTGGAAGAATGTGAACGGTACTCACAAGTTCATTGTAAGTAGGGTCAGAGCCTTTTGGAGCTGTTCTTGTTTTCCTTTGACTGACCTTGTAAGGATCTCGCAGAAGATAAAATTCAGCATATGCACTTGGGGCAGAGCCATCTGGGAGGCGCTGGAAAACAAAAATGTCATAAATATGAATGCTCGTGTTCTAGCAAAGAAAACAAATTAAAAATACCAAATGAAATCTGGACTTTTAGCAGACACAGAAACATGATACATTCTCACTATTCTCTGGGCTAAATTGGAGTGCTAGTGGAATAACAAGAATTATTAGAATTCAGCTTAAAAAGGAATCAGGAAAATAAAAATTAAGTAATACAAAGATGAGGTTAAATTGTCTATATTTAATATTTTACATTCTGATGGAAAAACCCTTAAGCCTCAATCTACTCTAATTTATCTTAATCTGATTTAAAGTCTAGTCCTTCCACTTTCTAGAGCAATGCATAGAAACTGGATTTTAGACAGTAACCTGCTGTTGATTTTAACCCCTAAGTGTCAGTGCTGATACTAGGAAGAACTTATTGTTTCCAAGGGTGTTTCATAAAACATATTACTATAGAAGAGTCAGGGGCATTTCTTGCAGCAATATGGGCAGAACAGGACTCTTAAAATAGCCTTTCCTATCTCACCCACCACACAGCTGCAATCGCTCTTTAATTTTTCCAGTTCGGGTTACTGAACCATACTTCCGATATTCCATTTTACATGGTCGCAACTCCATATCAGAGACAATCTATTAACCAGGCTCAGTCATCAGCCAGTGCTTGTGGGTAGAGAGTTCTTTGATAACTCCTCCGGAGCTCTAAAGTTATTCTTAAAGCAGCCTCGCAATTACTTAGAAAACACATTGTATCACTTGAGGCATCAAAAGAACACTCAAGAAACATAATAATGAAAAACTGCGGAGCCAGCGCATGTCACTTAACGCTTGGTTTGCAATTATGTAGAAATGCTTGTGTTGGTTACATAGTATACAATCAGAAAGCACAAAATGGGGAGTATCAAAATATCAGTATTTTTATCATATAATCAGCATTTTAGACCGGAAGTTTACTTGACAGCTCCCAGGCAATCCAGTGACAGGAAGCAAATAAGAATACAGGCAAAAAGATGTAAAACATTTGGAACCAATCAACCCAGAGGACTACACAGCACTTGCATTTATATCTCCCATTGTAATTTTACACCTGACTCAGAATGAAGTAATTTCTCAGATTTTGATTATTCACAGTATGTGTCTGGAAATATGGGGCTTTTTAGAGCATTATCAACAACATAGCCCTGGGATAGAAGAAACTGCTCTCTCCTAGCAATAGGTAACTTCTCTATTGGAAAGGAAAACAGCATTTGTATGTGTGTGAACAACAAGTTCTTGCACAACAAATCCCTGGTTTTTGTTATCTGAAATGACCCTTCAAGGCAAATGATGCAGTCAACTGCAAAGCTCATTGTTGCTATCATTAACACCATATAACATCAAAGGATGCCTCACTCAAACCATTACATATTGTCAGCACTATGGGAGTGATTAATATTACTATTGCTAAGTTCCCCAAAGTACATCTGATTTAAATATACTCATGGGATTTAAATAGATGGGATTAAATGGCCAGTATAAGAGGGACATTAAATGGCAATGGAGCTAATGGGTGTTTCCTAGGACAGAGTGCTACATAGTTAATGCACGATTTATAATTTACACTGTCCATTTGAAAGCCCATCTCTGTTGATCTAGGACTGTACTAAAACTTCAATTGAGGATTACAAGTAACAGTAAATTGAGCATCTCTTAAAAATCAGGCAGGAGAATGGAATGCAGCTTTAAATATCAGTCCAAGCAATCAGGATTTTAAGTGTAATCAAACTTTTCCCTTCTCAATGAACAGGTAAACATCCCTGTAACTTGAAGGTCAACTGATTTTAGTTGTTTCAAAGAAAGGAACCACGTTGAGGTGACAGGCTACAAAGGTAATGTGGCTGCATCTGTCCCCTCCTGCTGCCCCTCTGAGCTGCCCAGACAGGACAGGGTGCTGTCACAAGTGCTGTGCCTCCCTGAGCACCTCAAGCAGCAAAGGCACAGATCATGGAGCATTATCTGAATTGGAAACAGGCTCAGCCTGGCACTCACCTGCCAGAGGAAAAATCCAAGCCGATCGCTGTGTGATTATTTAACAGGATCTGGGTGTCCAGAAGCAGATGTGATTATTGGAAAGAAGTCAGGTGAGATTGTCACTACGCCTTTGAGCGCCTCTATGTCATGTTACCTTGCCTTCAGGCAACTAGCCTTCCTCTGTCAGCTGACTCCTCCCAGTATCTAAGGAAGGCACTTTGCAGCAGTGTTTTGGCCATATGAAATGAGCTGAAAAATACTTCCTCACTATCCCTTTGGATGTGGCTAAATACGTGTTGAAAGAAGTGAGTGGGAGGAGAGGGTCATGAGAGAAAATTAAAAAAGAATATTTTAGCGATTCAGATGGGAAAGCTCAAGGGCAGAGCAGTTGCTCTGGGATATTTCAGTACTAAAATAAAGCCACTTTTCATGAATAGTAGCGATCAGCAGTCAGACTGTTAGAGGTAATTCAATGTGGAGCCACCTGAATTCCAAGCAGACATTGTAGTTCTGATTGTTGTCTTTTTCTCCCCAACTTTACAGGTGACATTTTCCCCCTTCATCTTCCCTTGCTGAGGAAAGGCAAACAGGCCACTCCAAATCTCACTGTTGTCCCAGTTCTCCATCTGCAGTGGCACTGTTATGCCATCAATCAAAAAAGCTTCAGCTGAGCACTCTTTCAGCCAGATCACATGTTCCACTTCTCAGCTGACTCCTGACATGGCACAATCTATCTAATGAAAGACTCCAACTGTTAAAAAGACCCTGTCCCACCATGCACTAATAATTCAAAACTACAGATTAGGAGCAGATATAAACCAGCCCAGTCTTACAAGAGTAGAGTATGGGGAGCTCATATCATGAGTTTATGCTGGTTTCTCTCTTGATTGGAACAAGAGCTGAATAATTTTTCTTGTGAAGAGCCTGCTTCACCATAGGATTTCTTGAGGCAAGACTTGCAATGGAAAGAGTCATACTTTGCTAGACACTTCCTAGCAGGGACAAGGAGTGATCACAGCGGTTTGACTACAATAGTGCAAAAACAACAGTGTGATCAACATGGCGGAAATATCTTTCAAAATCATAACTTGCTGGAACTTGAAGTGAACTGTTTTATTAAGACAACTGACATAGCAGGCAAAAACCCCCCATGTTCTGGGCAAAGTTGTCCTTTCCCCAGCTTTCATATCTGAGTTGAGCATTAAAATAAAGGCGAATGGAGAATAAAGGAAAAATAGAGAAAACATCAGAAATTTTTTTTTTACCAAAGATTATGACTTCTTTCATATTACAATATCACACTGAGTAAGCAAAACCCCTGTGTTATCCTTTCACTTCTAACTCACTTCTAACTGCACCATCTTATGTGTAAATTCAGGTAAACATGAGAAATACCTGATCAAAACCACAGAATTCCAGATGGGGTCAGGTTGGAAGGGACCACAGTGGTCATCTGGTCCCACATCCATACTCAAGCAGGGTCATCCCAGAGCACATGGCACAGGGTTGCATCCAAATGGTCCTGGAATATCTCCAGTGAGAGAGACTGCACAGCCTCTCTGGACAATCTGTTCAGTGTGTGGCCACTCACACAGTAAAGAAATTCTTCCTCATATTCAGGTGGAATTTCTCTCTTTGCACCAAAAAGTATCTTTTCTGGTGAGTTCATTATAAAAACAGAGTAAGATTTCTAGCAGGTTTATGAGTAGCTCTGAAATCCACCAAACATCCTTTTTGTTATTATTAAAGGATAAAAAAAGTCACTGATTTTTGTCCATAGCCCAGACCAGAAGGAAAATCAAAGGGTGCCTTGGGAATGCCATTTTGCACTTTACACTGCAAAACCTTTATAGCTTGAATGCACTTGTGCTAAAGCAAGCAGAAAAAACCTAAAGTTTTAGATTGAATTCTATTTGTGTTTAACCCTGTAGTCATATCATTATTCCACAAATAAAGGATTTTTACTTACTTCATAAGAAGTTACTCCCAATTTAAATTACTGTCTTAAAGCTTTCATTGTGTGCATACTTGCAAATAAATCCAAGCTATAAAAATCTGTAAGGCTGTAAAGGTATAAAACCAAGCTCCCAACAGAAATTCCATAGGTTGCATTGATATGCCTAGGGACAGAAAAAAAAACCACCAAAAAACCCAGTGATTTAGATCTGCCAATAAAAAATACTTGAATTTAGAAGCTTGATGCCTTAATAATTTCTGGGGTTTTTAACTCTTCATGTATCTGCAACTTGGTGTAGTTCTCTACTTCTTACAAAATGCTAAAAACCTCTGTTCCCAGCACCTTTAGCCAAAACAAAGTTCTCTGGATAGAGATTCAAGGACATATTCGTTACCCTAGGGCCCAAAAATATGTTAACAATGGTGGAAAGGGGGAAGCGGGGCCTGGGGTAGTCAACAATCACCTGAAGGTGTGATTGGACAATTAGGGACTGATATGCTAATAGGACAGAACTTATAAAAGGTGAAGAGCTCGTGATCCAGTGTCCATTTTGGGTTTTTTCCCTCGAGGGGGACTTTGCTTGCCTGAGTGTACCTTGAAGGCCTCGAATAAATTTGTCTGCTTTTATACACATAATTTATTTTGGCCTCTGTTTCAGGTAGCCTGTTTTAGACATCAAGCTGACTCCAACTGAATTTAGAAAGAGAACGTATTTCTTTTCTTCAAGTGCTACCGAGTGATGATTGGACTGTTTTCTCAGAGAATGACCAGCCTACTCGACCTTGATAATGACAGATGTTTTTAGGGAACTCAGTTACAACTGCCTGCATATATGTTAAAAACGAAACTTATTTTGGAAATGTTATTTTCTTCTAAAGTCAGGCAGAAGATGATGAAAATATTTAAGAATGAGGGGGAATGTAGGAGAGAAAGTAATGCTCTGGATTTACTTCTTTGCTCATCTCTAATTCAATACTGAAAACCTAAAATACACAGCCTGTATCTGTTATGACTGTGTTCCATTTTCCACTCCAGTTTTGTTTTCCAAAACCAAAGGAAGTTGATATTTGCTTACAGAAACCCACACAGATAGGTTACGTCCTGTGTAATTTAATTTTAAATATAGTAGCTGTAGTTGGGAAATAATGGATGAAATTCAATTAATTTTTCCAGAAGAAATATGTTACCCTAATGACTTTTCTCCCCTGATCGTTACTAATGATCCACAACTCTCCTGACACAAGGATTCTTTGTTAGCATTACTGTAGGCATAACTACTTTAAAACTTGACATATATTCAACTATTTAGTGACCTAGGATCCGATATGAATATTGGGCCACACTCACATGAATTAAAAGGAAAGTTTTATGATTTTTAAAATATGTATTTTGAGGATAATTTATTGTAAAACTTAAAACCCACATCTTCCTAAATGACATAAAATTTTCTTTTTAGATGATTTTTGCCTCAAACTTAAATCATGTAATCAGTTTCTGTTGTTAGACATGCAGATAACCTTTTGTCCTAGAGTGTAACAGATTGACGGCTCCTGAACATTTAATAGTTCCAGCTGCTGTTCTCTTTCCCCCATTTTTCATTTTCAACAATCTTGACAGTAACAACTAATGATCAACTAACTTGTATTAACTAACTATACCTTTCCTTCTCTATAAATAACTACTTTTTTTCCCCAAATTTAATTTCCTCAACATTTTTAAATCTCAGTTTCTTTCTTCATTTTCTTCAGTGAAAAAAATATGTATATATCCAGGCTTTAGAAACTCTCCTATTTCAGCTACTGCCCCCAAATAAAAATAATTTACTTTGTCCAGCAGTTCTCTTAATATTCCTGTCTTTTACCTTCCTTGTGTTCTCTTGCTACACTGCTGTGAGAATTTATTTACATAGTGAAGAAAGGACTAAAAAATATTCCTTAATTTTTAATATTGAGATAGCCATACACCTTTCAAAATCAAACCAGTATGGTAAGTGATTTGGTAAAACCTTCAATAAAACAAAATGTCTATATGTGTCTATGTGACATTAGGTGGATTTGATTATTATCCAATAAAGGAGGATTTGAAAAAAAATCCACAGAAGAAATCATCCTTGCACCACAGTAACCTTTGTGAATTACTGGCTGTCTCCAAACTAAATTAAAACTAGTAAGAAAGAGCCATCGTTGCTGCTGTCTTTCACTTCCTCTGAGAGCCTGTGTAACTTAGCAGAGAAAGGCTAAACCCTGCCTTTCAAAGCTGCAGCTTAATTAGCAAATACAGCCTCTGCCTTAGGAGAAAAAGAACATCCTCTGGGCTACTTCTAAGCTTAAAGAGCTGAGAAATTAGTATTAAAAAGCAAGAGGTTTCTTTAAAAGCAGAATCATGATATATAAACGCCAGGAAAAATGGAGTGAACAGGTGATTGTGTTACTTCCCAAACCCTAACGTGGTATCAAAGACCCTTCCTCGTTCTTCCTTTGAGCTCTGCATATCCCAAAGCATGAACACCTCTATTCTTGTCTGCTACTAAGCTTTTCATTTTCCTCTCACAAAATTATCCTCAAATTGCTTCAAAGAAAATTAACAATAAAATCGTATTTGCAGTAATTAAATAATAATTACAAAAGACTCTATTACTATGGTGCACTCTGCACTGTCTGCTCTTAGCAAGACAAAACAGAAAAGCAACTGGCCAAAAGTGATCGCACAAATATGGTATTTTTTTCCCTAAAATTTGAAAATATTTAACTGCTTCTCTTCAACAGCATTGAAGAGTATTGTATTACATTTTCTGATCCAAATTTTTTGGGGACATCTGGGTATTTACATAAAGACAGAAGACACACTGAAAGAGGCTGAGGATATGGAGGTCAGCGGCAAGGCAACCAAAGAAGAAATTAAGTTTATCTCAAGTTAATTCAGGGAAATAAAAATATATTGCTGTCAAGGAAATTCTGGAAAGCATTTTTTGAGCAGGGATTTTCTACCTTTCAGAAATCTGGCAGTGTCCGTGGTGTGAGCTTCCAGATGGCTTTGTCATTTTCCATGCTAAAAATGCAAAGATGCTCTATCCATGTTATTGATTTGAATATCCAAGTATAACTTTTGTCCAATACCTTCAGCATCCTCATCAACCTGCCTGCAGCAGAGTAGCCAGGACTGGAGCAGCCTGGATGTAACAGCTGGCTGTGCAGCATTCCTGAGAGGGACAACTGTGCTGGCAAAAATAGGGTGAGGGCAGTCCTGAAACACAAAGTCTCTAGAGAGTGAATCGACAACCAATCCTTTCCAAGGTGTCCTGACTGTCAAACAGGAAAAAAAATAACCTTGTCAAGGAGGGAGACCAACAAGAGATTCACCCCGTCATACTGTGGACACCTCCTGGCTTGGCTTGGTTAAATTGCCCCCACATTGGTGCCTGGTGCCAGCTGAGACAGACACTGCTGCTTCATGTTACTACGAGTGACAAAAGCAGTGTATGGAGCTGAAAATAGGACTTTATGAGAAAATGGACCATTTTGGAGTGGTCATTGGAGGTCAGGCAAGATAATTCATGGTCTCCAAAACAGCTGTGATCAGGCAGCTGATCCATCACAACAAGATGGAAGTGAGATTCCAGCACATCACATATGTAAGCATCTTAGTTTCAAACTGATCCCAAGGCAAAGGGACAGTGGGATTTTCAACACAAACAGGAATTATTTGTAAATATTAAAAAAAAAAAAAAAAAGGTGTGATTTTGGTTTTTTGGTTGTTTCTTTTTAAGGAGACAGTTCTGGAAGACAGACTGGATCCCAAAAGACTCAGGGCTTTCTAAAAATTATGCAAAATGCTTCTGATCTGCTTCAGTCATTTTAGAGGAAAGCCCATCTATCTCTGCTTAAATGAAGTAAATAAAATGAAAGCTGGCCTAGGATGCCCAGAAGGTCACAAGGGTTTCTCTCCCAAGCCTTTATTTCTATGGAGCTCTGAAACCAGAATGCTGAAGAAGTGCACTGAGATGTATCCCTAATGCCCTGTTTAAAAAGAGTAATTTATTGTCCTGATGATCCAGAAGGAGTTGTGTCTCAGGACAGATACAATCCCAAATGGCATGGGGAAGTCTGTACAACCATGGGACTGTGTCATGTAAAGCAGGCTTCTGCCTTTTACAGACCATTGGCAGCAAGAAAAGAGGACTAAAATTTAGCTCCAGCAAGCAATGACACAACTTTGTGTGTCTTTATTACTCTTTCTGAACAAGCAACAAAGAAAAAGACATCACAGGATGGGTTGTGTCTGTACCCAGCCCACTCAGAGCTTAATTCCAGCTCCTGAGCTCTGACAAACCTCTGACACTTTATCAGTGCTTGGGACTTGGTTACTGTGTGCTCCATATAGTACCATGTGATGATAAAAAAGTCACCAAGGCTGAAAAAATAATATAAAGCAGAAGTGTGAATGTGCTGGATAAATTTACAACTCCCAATAGAAGAGTGGAGCGCCAATCACATGGAAGTTTTTTTCCTAAAGAAAAGGTAAAATGTTCTAGATTTCTGAACCAAGTGCTGCATTACTATCTTGAAGTCAATTAATTCCACTGGGTTTTATTTTTACATAGATGAGAGAAATGAAGGTTCAGTCATGCTTTAAAACTATATTATCCTGTGGATAAGCAATGTTGGTGCAGGGTGTAGAATGCAGAGAACAAGTCTCTGAAGCTTTCATTTCAGAATTACCACCAAGCCCATAAAGAAACTAAATTCCATTGCTTTCAACCCTGTATTATTGTTATGCTTGGAACACTTAATTTTCAGATGAATATTTAGCCACAGAGTCTACGACACTGGCTGAGATAAGAATGATCTTGTTTTGACCCTCAGAACCACAGATCCTAAAATTTCTTCTTTTGAATAAAGTACAGAGGAGAACAAACACCATTTCACTTTCCTTTCAAAATCACTCAGGATTAAGAGCATTTCTGCCTGTTAGAAGGCATGAAAGAAAATTAGCATTTGAGAAAAGAAACACAAGCAAAAGCTGTTGTTCTGTTTCTATCTTTTTGTCGCATACATATTCTTTTATCTCCTTGCCTGGCCCAGACAGTAAGTGAGTATAAAAATGTGTAAAGAAACAGTGAGACTGTGATCTGTGTCTTCATTCTGCATTTTCTTCTCAATTTCATGATTAGTTACAAAAGTCTGTATATGGTTATTTTTAATTTCTCCAACTGTACAATCTCCCTAAACTTTTCTTTCAATTATTCCACAGCTTGCCATGTCCCTGTGTAAGAAAGCATTTCATTATATGAGGCATGCAATTTCTGCTCCTTAATTAGCTCTCATTACTTCTATTTACACTCTTGCTCAATGTTCTAAATAATTCTTCTTGAGCCTTGCTGTCTTCTCCCTTAAATATTTGCACAATTGACTCGTGTTCTTGTTAGTCTGTTCTTAACTAAGTTTTAGTAACAATAAATCACTCCTGAAGAATCAATCACTCCCAAGCAACCCTACTGAGAACTGCTCTTTGAACTTGTATTCTAGTTTAAAAAACATCCTGAGAGAAATAGTTCACTATCAAAGCCTTATAAAGATGAACTACTTCATTTCTGCACCATGACACCGGGATCTGGCCTTTCTCATCGGCATCTCTCATAGCTGTTGTAGTAGGAGCTGGTGGTCTTCGCTAAGGCCTGCGGGCCTTACCAAAGGCCTGGCTTTGGCCCGCCTTGCTCCCCTACTCCGCCCTCCGGCAGCCTCAGTTGGCCTCGGGTCGATTCGCCACAGCCCGAAGCAAAGGAGTGAGTCCCGAAGGCAGGGAGAGTACTGCAGGCTTCTGTCACCCAGGAATAAAGAGAGTCCCAACTGGGTGCAGTTTCCCAAGGCTCAGTTTATTAAAGAGGGTAGCAGAAGCTCGAGCGCCAGGAGAACCGCAGGCAATTAGTGTCGCAACCAGCCCAGACCAGTGACACGAGGTCCTGCTCTGAGAAGCCACGAGGCACCAAAGGCCCAGAACAAAGGGGAACCAGGTTTTTAAGGGAGGGCACAGGGTCTCCCAGGGCAGGACAGCAGGGGCGGAGCCAACGGGCTCCGGTACAGAGTTGAGGGACAAGCAGGGGAGCAAATCATAACCAACAGGGGAGGGATTACACATCAACCAATGGGGGAGCGGCAGCAATGGAACATTCTAGCAAGGGGTGGCAAGAGGGGTGGTTACAGGGCGGGTGAGCAAAAACTTTTAACCAATCAACTAATGACAAACTTTCAGGGGAGGAGGGTGGCAGCTTAGACTTCGTCCCAGGAGTCCCAGGATAACGAGTTATCTCCCTCAGGAGATTGGATCACATTTACTGCGGGACACTGGGACTCCGGCATGGCCTCCCCAGGCCGCCGCACATCCACACGTAGCAACCTCATGTTTCCCCATGTACTTGTTTTATCTTCACATTGCTGTGGGATATAGATCTCTGCCTCCCTGAGGAAATATGTTTCATTTGTCCAACCTAGTTGAAGGGTTCTGGAAATTACTTTTATTCTCTTGATCTTGCTCTGTCTGCACTATTATTTTTAATGTTTTCTCATTTGCAACCAGCAGCAAATTTAATTTTTGTTCACCTTCATCTCCCAGATCACTCACATTATTAAACAGAGCTCACTGTTTGTTGTTGTTTGTCTTTTTTTTCTTATTCAACACATATCAACTATGTAGGGAATTACTTATTTAAAAATGAGCAGTTAGAATTTAGAGCGGAGGCAGTACTGTGACTGTGACAGATCAAAGGGTTTAACAAGAAATAATAACACAACTTTCTGTACAACATATTTGTCAAGCACCTCTCACAACAAATATATTTGAATCCAACAGTAATCCCTGTGCCACAAGAACAGACCTCATCTCTTTCCAATTTAAACTACCGCTGAGTTGTAATACCTTTTGTTTAGGGTTGTTCAGCTGATTTTCAGTCTAAAGAAGAACATAGGTTATATGAGCTAATTTTCTTTCAGTTTTTAAGTGAAAGTATTTTCTATGAATATAAAATTAAATCCAAATTCTTTATAAGCTACAGTTAGTACAAGAGCTTTCTTCCCACATCTTTTTATTTTGTTTTCCTGTGCCAGTCTAAGGAGAACTTCATCTGAATGTGGTATCTCCTTCCATCAGCCCAGCTACTGATTTAATTCTGTCGCCGATACTCTCTGGACAACTTTTTTCAGCTCAAAGTGATTTTTTTTCCACTTGTTTTCCATCCCTGCCTTGCCTACCTGCACACCTCCATTTCAATCCCTCTTGGCTGATCCATGGGCTGCAGTAAGGAAAGCAGTACACATTCATAATATTCTGAAAGGATAATGTGGCTTTTTATTTAACTGGCAGGCACTGCATTGTTGGCAGGTAGTATATATTTTCCATTTAAATCTATATAATGATAGTCATAAAGTGTGAAAGTTAGTGAGCCCATGAGAGGAAGGATGGGAACCAACTAAGACTGAACAAAGATCCTTTCCCACCTCATGCTGAGACAAAACCCAGCACAGGCAGCAGAACATATACCTGTACTCTAGTGGGAACATCCCTATGGTCCTGCACTGCAGACTTGGATTTCATCCCTTTGAATTTGGGAAAGATTGGCTCCCACTTTTCTTCCCAACACATTTAAAACAGTGCATCTCAAAAATATTTTTGGAAGCAATTTGTACTTGGATGGCATAGAACATGAAATGGAAAGAGGCTGGATGTCTGTGTAAGCCTAAAGCTGATTACTAATTCATCACCCACATATCAGCTATCCCAGAATCATTAATCACCAGGAGGGATACATGACAGCTTCAGAGCTTTTATAAAAGGAAAGCTGCAAGTACTTTTGCAAAGAACTGTAGGAGTTTATTTTTCTTCCAGCAAGATTTCCCCCTGTAAAATTGGTTCTGAATTCATCACCCACATTACTGAATTCTAGTAACATTTTTCATTTACTGGCGTGAGGTTCAGGACGACTTGGCTTTCTTTCTTCCCACCTCTACCCCTGAGGAGTTACCCTGTCCACAAGAAGTAATGGGCAAAAATGTTTAGCAGTGAGGACTGAAGGTTTAGCTGCTTATCTAGGAAAACAGGGCATGCCTGAAGTCATGACAATAAAGTCAGTGGAAAAAGCAGGCTTCCTCCCGAGCCAATGCTGAACCACTGTTCCCTTTGCTTGTCCATGAAGCAGGCAAGGATATCTGTTAGAAACCTTTTTCTGGATGTCAGCAATGGCTATTCCTGTTGCCTCTGGTATTTTCTTGAGGAGTGAGCAAGCCCAGCAGTGCACCAGTAAGGTAGTCTGGCTGTTCCTGGCCGTGTGGAGCTAAACCAGCCCACAGCTAATCCCATATGAGACCTGGTTGGCTCTTGATATCCCCCCTTCTCAGTGTTGCTTAATACAAGTGAACAGAGCTGGACTTGAACATTTGAAGTTCAAAACCTACGTGTCTTTCAATTTCCATAAATCCATCTTCACATCTGCACTGTAAGCCTACTTTTTAGGGTAGAGCAGCATTCCCCCCTGTGCTCCTGTTCCTGCCTACTGCTGCTTTTCCAGGTATTGTGCTACCACAACTAGATTATTCTTGTTCTTAGGTAACAAATCCCTTCAGATGCCAAAAGAAACCTTCCCTGGGGTTCCTTTATATTCCTCCTAAGACCACTTAGTACACTTTACAGGTACTGCACTGTTGTTTTTATAGACTAAGCCTGCCCTGTCTCACCCCTCCATCTGCCACATCCTCCATGACTCCAGAGGTAAACGCTCCAGGTCTCCATGCTTTTCAGCCCTACACAAATGTTTCCTTCTACCCCAGCTTCACTTTATTAAGGCAATATTGCCTGTATTCCCTATGTATAAAGTGCCCCGTGTGGCACTGTCTGCATTTGAGAGAAGTGAGCAGTGCCCCAAGAGGCTGACTTCAAGTTATGTAATATACGTTTGGAAAATTGCATTTTATTGGCATAATGGCTTTTGTATATTTGAAAATTGGATTTAAAGTTATTCTCCTCAGCAGTCATGGTGATGCCATTCAAATCATGAATGTCATGAAGCAGTGAGCCACCTGATTTACAGAATCTCAGGATTCAAATGAAACTATGAATTGGTGAGGGAAATCTTGAGACTGAAACATTTTTAGTATTTTATAAATATCTGTTTAACAGAACTTGTCTTCATTGTGCACCCACAGCCTTAAACTGTAGGCAAACATTACCAACCAGTCTTAACATCTCTGTGTTCAAACAGTTTCCTTGGCTGCAAGTATTTTCTTAGTGAAAAAATACAGCCTTTTCTTTACAGAAGGTTCGATTAGATTAATGGTTCTTTCCAGTCACAAAATCCCTAAGGCTGTTCTCTGTTGTTTGTCTTTGCAGAATTTTTGATAAAGTTTTCTTCAAGCAGGACTGGCTTTTTTAACATGAGTGAAATGTTCCCATGGTGAGGAAGAGGACACTGCAGCTCATCTATGGATTTCTACATCTGCAGCAAATCTGGATGCAGCAGATCCAAAAGGCCTGCACTGTGGAGTCCATGCATGCACCCATATTAGACAGTCCTCTGCAAGGTCTGCACCACACCAGTGGTCTCTCCACTGCTACAGCAGTTTTTCTCTATGACATCCCACATGAATGGGGAAATTTCCTTCAGGAAAAAATCCTGAGTTACAGCACTGCAGTCTTTTGGCTTCCTCCTTTAAAGAACCAGTGTGACACTTGACAGTGGCTATAAACAACACCAGCTCCTTAGGGAGTCTGTTGTGCATTGTATAGCAATACAGGATTCGCACAGCACAATCTAGATCTCCTATTAAAACCCCTAGAAATATATCCACACAAATACTAAATCAAATTTATTTACATGTATCAGAAGTCTCCATCATAATTCCTGTCAGTGCTGTGAAGCTACATTTGGGATTAATTTGGCCTACTACAATTATTTTCCTATCTGAACATATCATTAAATCTCTTTATAGAAATAAATTAATTAGGGAAGAGCAAAACAAAAGTTATTTACTATAAATTATGAAATAAAACAAGATAGCAAAGTAATCTCTGCACAGATGAACCACTAAAACATAATTAGTGAGACTCTGCAAAAGACTGAATATACCTGAAATAGCTTTAACATGTCTTGAATAAGATATGATCTTGGCATACTTTTAAAATCCCTGTTCAGATCAACCAAAAAAAGAAGAGGAAAGGAAGAACACATCAGAAAGATTGACTTATATGACTGGGAAGCTGAGAAGATTACTAATGGGATAAAGAACCTTCCATTATAGGTTACCGGTCTGAAAGCAGTCCAGTATCACACGCGAGGCACTACTGTTTCATATTTCAGATCAGATGACAATTGATGATGGCCAGGTGGAAGGAAGGAATTGGAAGCCCAGGATTTAATAATACGGTTGCCTAAATTAGGCTGCCAAAACAATGATCTTATTTTCAAGTCATGAATCATTGTTAGTCTTGCTGAATGGGACTCCTACCAATTCTCTGCAAACTCACTGAAAAGGATTTAAGTTACCTGCTTTCAAAAGCAACACCATTAACTTCACGTTGTACTGTCCCTTTCCATAATGAAGTGAACTGAACCCTGGATCTTATGTTTGCACTACACAGCTATCTATGCTGTAATTTACTTTCATTTAATTAAATTGCTGGAACTTCCTAAGAACACAGTCAGGGGCCTACACACTTAAAATGATGGAAACAAGGAGAAAGACTAATTCCAACACCTCTGTTTGTGTGCACCTCCACATCAACCACTCGAACCCTCAATGACATCAGCAGCATGGCAATCACTTAAATATGCCCCTCCCACCAATTAGAACTTTATCAGAAGATAAACAAAGTCACTTACATTTAAAAAGCTCAACAGAAAAAATAAAGAGGGTCTTGTGCTACATCCTGAATGTAAAGTTTATATAAATATCTCACCTGTCAAAGTGGCACACAGGACACAGAAAACAAGTCTCAGCACAGAGATGTGTTGAATGTTATAGACCAGAATGGAGATGCTTGAATTGCAAATGGGAAGCCAGAGTGGCTAGCAGAGAACAGTCAGAGCCATGTAAACCTCATGTGTCTCATACCATTAATTAAATAATCAGCCTCGTTTTATTAATGGCTGGTGCTCACACAAGCCCCTCAGTTTGGCCCCATTTAGGAAAAGGGATTGCAATCCAGTTTGGGATGGAGGTGGCATAGAGTATGCACTGAGAACCCACAATAATTAATAAATGCTCTAATCCCCTAGCTGAACAAATAAAGGCTCTCTTGCCACAGCCATTGCTTGAGACGTGAGCCATGGTAACTCAAGAGCACATCTAGGCACGGAATACATTACAGAGCAGCCAACACACTCCTCCAGTAAGAGATCACACAGAGCCCCAACTCCATCTCTGAAGTCACCCTCAGCAGCCAATTCCACCTGCCTTGTGCTGCAGGAGCACTGCCAGGTTCCCCTCCCATAGCCTGGCTCCAGGAACGCTCAACATTTACCTCTAAGCCTCCTGACAGTGTGTTACAAAGCTGAGCATCATGCCTCCAAATGACATTGCTCCTTGAAATACACCACTGCTCCCTCTGCTGAGCTCTTTCCTGTTCATAGACAGTCATGCTGGCCTAGAAAGAAATGTCTGGATAATCAATCCATAGTGCCAGGCTGACATGCTGCAAAAAGTCATGCTGCTGCATGCCGCCTTATGTCTGACTGGTATCAAAATGTGTTAGCTGAGAGGACCAGAACAGTATTAAAACTAGTTTTCTTGGAAAAGGCCATTACCAGCCACTAAGGAAACCCAGTTTCTGTGTCTGTCTCACACCTGTAACCAAATTGAGTGAGCTCAAAGGAAAAAAAAACAGTTGTTAAATCATGACAGAACAGCACTTTCATATCTTGGAGCTGAAATTAGTTATCCCAGAAAGGCTGTTTGAAGATTAATACTTTCACAGTACTCTGCAAATGCAAGAACTTATGAGTTATGCATTCTGATAGAAATACTCACAATGTTCCTCATGTGTTTCAGCATTATTGTCAGACGGGGGTTTTTGTAGGATATGACCAATTGTACTCCGGGCTTGTGATCAGTTGACCGAGGACCTAAAAAAGGCCAGACAGCTTGATTTTTTAGTTAACAGCTTAGAGCATGCAGACCTGTAAAATATTGCAGTACACATTAACTAATATATAAAAACCTGCTGTGTGCTTAAATCGGGGATGAAATTAGAAAATATGGATAAGGAGTGTGATGGAAGAAAGTGGTCTGACATGTAGTGCTCATTTTCTTTGCTGTTTGTTAACCAACAGTGAGATTTTTCTGTTTGCTAATTGCCATAAATCTGAAATTCAGTGGGAAATTTATGCTTGAGTGACAAATAATTGGGGTGGTTTTGTGGCAGTCAGTGATGACACAATTCACTATTGTTGCTGTTCTCCTGTGGTTAAAAACAGTGAGGTTTTTTTGCCAGTTCCGAAGAGAAAGAAAAAAAAGAAAAGAAAGAAAGAAAAAATAACAAGTTTCCTGACCAGTTCTAAAACAAGTTAGAGAAACAACATAATATATAATTTCTCCCTTCTTCATTCTATACTTCCTCTGTTTTGGGCTGGGTTTCATGCAACCCATTGCTTTCATATATTTTTCTACTAAGATGCACTTAAAGAATCTGATTCAATTTCCACTGAAAAAACATTTTTCTTTTCCCAAGCCAAGAAGAATCAGTCTCATAACGTGGAAGAAATGACTAAGCATATCCTGTTCCATCTTTCTGCTGGAGGCATTGAGCCAGCTGTCTTCACTGCCAAAAAGGTGTGTCCTGGAAGCTGGGTAAGTAATGTGGATTACCTGCCCTGCAGAGAGAGCAGAGAAACACAGCAGAGAAAAGATGCCTTTTATCCCACTAAAGCAGGTAATGGTGACCACAACTGCTCCTCAATATCTATCTGACCTCCCTATTTTGCAGTGTTTCACCTGAGCAGGGGCTCAGGAGCTGGACTTGAGCCATTTTGCACCACCTGGTCCCCATTAAAGACAATCCAGACACTGCCTGTGTGAAGCTGCCTGGCTTTACTTAGGCAAACAGAGCTAGACCAAAGCTGTATTAAAACCACTAATTTACCTGAAAAAGTAAGAAATCAACCCTGCTAAGCTTACAACAAAACAATGATCTCTCACGAGCTGGGCTCTGCTCTCCCACCTCACCCTGATTTTGAGACCTTGGACAGAGAAATCCTGCTCTCCTTCCGGCAGCCTGACACAGCAGTCCTAAACCCACTGCAGGGTGACATAACAACACCAGACAAGATAACACAGTGGTAATTAATTCTTTAAATACAAACACATTTTCTGAGAAGCAGAGGCAATGGGAAAGAATGTTGAGAATGAAAGAACAGCCATCATGCACCAGGGTTATGCACAGCCACAGGAAGCTTTTTAGGGAGTACCAGGACTGTTCCCCTCAGTAGCATGAGTCCCATGTGTCCCTTTCAGCCTCAGCAGACACCTGGGCACTCCCTGTCTGCCTCTTGCCCTCTCCTCCCCACCTGTGCCCCAGCGCTCTCACAGCCGGGGTTGTGGGAGCAAGAAATCCAACTTGCTCTGCTCAACCTTTCCTCTGTTGTTCAGCAGAGGCGGCGCCAGAGGGGACCTTATAATAAATAAGCCACGGTGGGTGAATTTTTCTGAAGAAACCAAATGTGTAACCTCTGGAGTGAACAGAGACTAAAATAACTGCTAAGCAGACACAATGACAGTGGTATCATGTACTACTGACAGCCAGAGAGCCAGCATAATTGCCATTTATACTAAGGAAGGGAATTCAAATGAATTAGAAATAACAGTGTGTAACTGCAACTGCAATAATATATTTTTTCCAGGCAGCCTGGATACCAACACTACTGAGTTTATGAGGTTTGGAAAGGAATTTTAGAATATGAATCCATCTCCAATTTCTCCCCTTTAGAGGTAACAAAAATACATTTTTAATCATATCCTAATTAGAGAAGGGCTTGAAACACTCTTGAAGAATCAAAATCTCAGGAATAAATCACTAATCTGGGACTTAGAAGACTGAGTAGCAGTTCTTCATTTTTTATTTCCCCTTATGAACTTTGACAAATCACTTGGCAAGACTGTATCTTATTTCTTGTGGTATGCAAATAGGAACAGGAGATGAAAATTCTATGAATCAGACAATGGTGAGTTTTTTCCAGGGTAAGAAGAAGCCCACAAAATTCAGTTCCTCTTCTCTTCATGCAAAGCCACTTTACCATTTTTTTTAAGCTGTGAGTCCTTTTGCCCTGAATTCGCAACAGTAAATGTAGAATTCTAGACTATTACACACCGTGTAACACAAGGGCAGTTGTGTTTTAACGTAAGGGTACATTCCACTTGTGTGGCTCTGTTTATTTTGTGAATTGCAGTGAATCACCACTAGTGGTTTAGCAAGAGCGATAGATTTCAGAGGCTAAATTACATCATCAGAATCTAGCTGATTACCATGTCTTTCCTACCAGCACTACCAGTACCTTTTTTTTCATTAATTTTTACAGACTAGTGCTTATATCCAGTGAAGGAATTTCTCTGTGGGAGTTGGCTTCTTTTCTTTTCCTTGAAAGTAAGAAATGTAAACAAGTTTCTAACCCAACCCCCCCCCCCAAAAAAAAAACAAACAAAAAAAAAACCAAAAAGGGAAGGGAAAATGCATTTCTAATTGAATACATAAAATGAAGTCTGAAACACACACTACAGGCACAACTATTATTAAAACATTTGCTCTTACTATGTGATAAATTGAGAACTAATTGAAAAAAGAAAACAAAAGGAAGGGAAAGAAAAAATAGCCAAGAGTAGGAAATCTGATAAACAAGGAAGAAACCTTTATTGCTTATATTTAATACAAAAACCCAGTTACTGTTAGCTACACTCAGCTGGTATATTTTCAGTTTTCCCACACTCAGTGCTAAATCATTCATCATGCTAAATCATGCTAAATCATACCTGGACTTCTTTGCAGTCCAGGTGATTTTAGCTTCAAATGATGATAAAATACACATACAATAATGACTTCCAATCTATCCAGCTTGGGCAGATGGACATGAGCTCAGGCCCTGCATTTTCAGGAAGTGTCCTGCTCTTCTTGCAGCCCATTTTAGACAAGGACCAAGTGCTGGTCTGCTGTAGGTACAAGATTAAGTTGCTCTGACCACAGCTGAAGCAAGATTTCCCCCCAGGGATCAGTTTTTCACCCACTGGTGTCGAATGCGAAAGCTGTCAAATACCAAATGAGGACCCTGGAGCACTTGTAGTTTTTTCCGATCTGATTTGTTCCTGTGTGTCCCAGCATTCCAAGTGGAAGTCAGCCACCAACTCTACTACAGAAAAACCCAAACACTGCCAGTTTATAATCCCTTATCAAGGAACATAAGCACAAGGAAACTGTGGGTCCTTCAGTCTTTTCAAATGACAAAAGGAAGGCAATTAGCGTTCAGATATCTATTGAAGGTGAAATTATCTAATGAAGAAGTATGAAGAAGTATCAAGTATGCAGATCTTTTACCTAGATGGTCTTTTCTGGCATGTTGGAGAACTACTAGCTCCCTATTCTACCATTTGTGCAACATTATCAATAGCAGCATTTTCAAACAAGCTCTCTATTACACTGTGCACAATGCATGAAAAATATAAACAGTGAGGAAGATGCTGCTGACAAAATCAATAGGGAAACTATAATCTAATAATGCATTTCATTTCACACGTGGACCGCAAAGCAATGTGAAAAAGCTAATTAACTGTCAACACACTGCCATTAGAGAGTTCAGTATTGCTCTGTATTCTGGACCCTCAGATTTTTCTTAGACCTTTCTTCTTGGTGACAGCCTGTTTTGTCATCTGGCATCAAAGAGTACTGGAACCTGCTTGGTTTTCCAGGGCTGGGGTTGAACGCCCCAATCCAACCATCTGCCTGCTTTAGTTACAGACTCCAAAGTATCTGGCTTCATACAGTCAGCTCTAAATACACTGTCTCAGTGGTTTAGTCCTCCAAGCCAACCAGAGGTGGTTTTGGGTAAATGTGACTAAATCAGGAAGGCAACTTGTGGCAAAAGCTTTACATCAGGAGTGAGCAACTTCAGCAGTCCAAAATATTATGGGACATGAGCAAGAGAGCCTTATTTTCCTCAGGGACTATTCATGAGGACTGTGGTTCTTCATGGAGAGGAATACTGTATTACAATCATCCTGGAAAGCTTGGATCTCCCTTTAGGAGGACACAGAACCAGTTTGCCAACTGCACCTCAAGGACAGAACCCTTATAAACACATGGAGTACTAATTAAAAGTGTCAGAATTGGGGCTGGGCTCTACAGTGTTACAGCCCATAGCAGCACCAAAACAGAGCCATTAATATTTTCAGGAGATATAAACTCTAGAGAAGAAAAATACAGACATTTGATATAAAAATGTTTTTGATAGATTTTTCTTTCTTCCTTCCTTGTTTTAAAGGACCTTTATAAAAGGCTGATTGTGAAATCATTCCTGATAACTGCTCTCACTACCTTGTAGTGAGCCTGATATTATGAAATGCTGATAATATTCAGGATAATTCAGAATTCAACCCACTAGGAGCACTGATTCAGAATTCATGTCAAGTAAATTTAACATTGATTTCTAATCTCTCTAGTGCTGGGAGCACAGTACAAATTTTAATTTTTATTTTACTTTAGTAAATGTAATTACCTACAATGTTTATAAATTAAAGCGGTGTAAGAGAAAGATGGTGGTTTGATCAAAATTCATAACCTGATCCTATTGGGCATTAATCTTATTTTATATTGATCCTAACCAAGAGACAGATGATTTTTTTTCTTGAGAGAGGTCACCATGTTCATGGAAAGCTACAGCCCATATTAAACTTGAGCTATTTTTCGAAACAGACAAATATTAAGACTGTCATAACCTCAGAATGCAATGAAATTTGTGGGGAGAAAACATACTTTTTTCATGGCAATTACCTCTTTTCAGCAGGCTCACTGAATTTAATTCCTCCCCAGGCTGACTATGGCATTACTACAGAATTTACCTTCAAATCAAGAGTGTTTCTGGGCACCCTCAGCCAGCAAGAACCTCCAGTGATGGTGTGTTTTTTCCACGGCTAGCTGGGGAGCACCCCACACCGTCAACGGAGGGGCGCTACCTGAGATGGGACTCGCCCAGGCAATGCCAGACTGCAGGCAGTGGCACACCGCAGTGCGTGGTAGAGCTCGGGGGACAGGGACCAGTGGCGAAGTGATGCGAAGAAAGGAGATGTAGGCGCTTCATTCAGGGTATCTCCAAGGTGGTTTATTAAGAGCAGAGGGTAAAGAGCAAGGGGTGGCAAGGGGCGAGAGATACCAGGAGCAAAGAGCCCCAAAACCCCCAGGACAAGAGGTTAAGAGGGACGGGGAAAGGGGAGTGGTTAGCCCCGAAGAGCCAACCAGGGAGAGGCAGGTGGGTGGAGAGAGGGACATGTACAGGGGGAACAACCAATAAATAAAGAACAGGGGAGGGTACAAACTTGGGGGACCAATGGGGAAACAACTGGCGGAGAACTTTCCAGAACATATACATGGAACTGGGGAGGGGGAGAGTGTGAGGCCAATCAACAGTCTATAAAATACATAACTAATTTCAAAGCCGCAGGGGCCCATGATCTGTCACCATGCTGTCACCCTGACCAGGAGGGCGGGGCCATCAATTTACACCCAGCTGCCTCCTTCCTGGTGTCCAGCCCTTTGCAACTGGCCCTCTGGCCCTAGCTAGTGTAAAGCCACTGCAAGACTCCAGGGCCATTCTGTTCTTCCCAGCAACTCCTTGTTTGCTGCCTGACACTTTGGCATGACCGGACACCTCCTGCCTTAGCTGAACTTGTGTCTTCTCTGGATGACAAGAGCGTGCAGAATGCCATGGAACAAAGATTTCCATGAACTCGCTGGGACATGGCAAGAGCCTAACTCCAAAGACAAAGGGAAGAATCAAAGAACATGTATGAAATACATCTGTTTCAATATATTTTTCATGTGGACAATAAGCACATGCATGCCAGGTCTTCCTCTGACAGCTGAGCTCACCTTCTTCCATAGTTCACCACCAGTGGTGCAGTATCCAGAGAAATTCAGCCCGTGATTCTTGCTCCCTGTTTTTACCAGATCTAAACTCACTGTTTGGACCTTGTGTTCTACTGCTAGTCTATCAACAAATGATAGTGATCAATTTTCTAGGTTAAAGAGAGATGCTTTTGTTTTTGGTTTGGGTTTTGTTTGTTATTTCCCCCTGTGTTAAACAAAGGTTTTGCCCTAAGTCTAGAATTGAAGTGTTGAAACTTTAAAAGGTGGAGTTCTCAGAGAGGAAAAACTAATCCCTCTGTAACTGCACTACTCAAGGCCAGAAACAGATTAATCTTCCCCCACCATGTTGTGACCCTCACCCCACTAACTACATAGCAGATTGGGTTACCTGTCACACAGATTTCATCAAACACCCACTAAACATATTTTTTTCTCTGTTCCTTCATTCTCTTCCTTGATTTTGCTGTCACTGACAACAAAAATAGATGGCTCATCCTTGTGACTATACTGGCTCAGGACACGACTGTATCCTAGTAGGACTTACGATGTTGCAAGTTATTTCTCAAATTTATTATAGATTCAGCTGATGATTTTGTCTATAAATTTTACACCCTCTCTGTAATAATTAGGCAGCTGAATATTAGTGATATATCAAAATTATTCTGGTACTTTAACTGCCTTTTTTCTCAGCTCACTTTCACATCTGTATCTTTGTTTAAAGACACCTTCAGAGAGATGCAGGCCATGGACCCAGACTACACATTCCTTAAACCTAGAACATTTTTGCATTATCTCCTTGATCTTTTGTAAAAGTTAGAGCAACCATTAGTAATGTTCAATAGTCATAATGGGTTTAATATGATAATGGCATACCCTAATCAAATAAACTCTACACAGGGGGAATCTTCCAAAGACTGAGAAGCCAGAATGGGATTTATTTTGTTCTGATGGATTAAAAAAAAAAATGGTCTCAACAAAAGAGATAATGAAACCTCTGTCTGCAGAGGGATAAAATTAACTTAATGGACATGCAAACTAAATATGCAGAGATACAGTCCTTTCTGAAATGTGGAAAACTGATGATCTTGGAAACTATCCTATCACTTGGAGCACATAACAACCAGCTGAATTGTTGTGGTGCAGAGTGCAGCTGCAGAGTCCTTTGAGAGGTTTTATTTTGCCTAAAAACTGAGTACAGAAGATTTTTATCAGGGCAGAACTAAGGCAGCTGAAGACAATAAACATTCAGAGTTTACTTTTTATGGTTTATGCTTTGGATCTTAATTCTGTAATGTCAGAAATTAGATTAAATTAGGCGCTGGACAGAAGAGGAAAATGGTTAAGTATTTAGATAGGCTAAGGGATCAGTGCAGTGTCTCATTTAGCAAGAAGTGAATTACCACAGTCATTAATAATGTATGCCTAAGTATTAACATAATGTTCTGTTATTTACCTGCTCCACTCATTGTGAAAATTACTTTAGAAGTCACCCCTGATTTTCTTCACTTGTGCAAGAACACATTGTGCTTTGTCACGACTCACATTATTTCCTCCAAAATCTTCAACTATTTTGTTTTGTAAAAGAAGAAACCTGCCATAGTTTGCGTAAATAAACTTTTGCTTTGCATAGAAACATGTTTATTCAAAAAGAAACGAAGCAAGACTGAAAGGAATATGACAAAGAGAAAGAAATCTACAGGTGACATTAGTAACACATTTTCAGAGACCTTGAGAAATCAGGAATTATTTGTTGTTTTCCTTATATCCTAAAAAAACCCAATCCATCTAAACACTTTAGACTCAACTTTGCATAATCCTATAAAAGATTATTATTTCTTAGAAAAAAAATAAGATTGGTAATCCACATACATAAGGTCAGAGATGATGACCCTTCTGCCATGGTATTTTTGGACGAGTTGAGGAAGAAGCTGAGTACAAGTTCATTCTGAAAGAGAATACAAACACTGTAGGTAATATAGTATGTTGTGCTCTGTTCCTTGTATCATTCCCCCCCAAGAAGCTTGCTCGTAATTTTTTAATGCATGTATTAGAATTAGCTATAAAAGGGAGTTTTCCCCTCTGATCATGGCAAGGAGCTCAGGGAATGACTTCTGCTCAGGCACTGAGAGGCTGATGGTGCCCTTTAGCACTGTCTCAGGGATGCTGCATTGGCGCCTACCTGGCCCCTTTCTGTCAACACACTTCAGACAGCAGCAAGCTGTGGTGGTCAGACATTTGTGCTCTTGCTTGATCTCCAGTAGCTCAAGATTTGTATTAGCAGTTGCAAGTACTTTGACAGAGCAGCCCACATGTGAAACAAAAGCAGGAGTCTGTCTTTACTGTGACCTGTGTAGTCAGCAGGAAACTTGCCCTTGGCACAGGACTGACCCCAAGTACCTGACCTCGTGTGTGCCTCCCTGAGGCTCACATATTGTGCAAACCTCCCTCCCATGGCAGTTTAATGGACACTCACGCTTAAAAGCTCCACACACAGTTAAATCCTACCAGAAACCCACAGGGAGTGAAAGGCATGATCATATTTCATGATCCTGTTTAAAAGAGTAATCCACCTTATGTACTGCTATAACTTTTATTTTTATGTACTGACTTGCGCTGCTGTAGTGAACATATGTAACAGGTAGTTACATTCAGCTGGAGAGAATTAAAACAATAAATAAAATCCCCAGATTTCAGTATTTTGTAAGGTAATAAAAATGTGAATGCTTAAATGGACTCATGACTCTGAATCAAAGCTGGACAGTAATTGCATTTTATTAGCTTTTCATAAAGCCATATTTCAGAATGGCCATTCTTTAAGATGGTTAGAATTCATGCTGATGTTACTTGGACTGACACTGTAATGAATGGGTAGAACAAGAGACTTTTCAGATTTCTGCATTAAAATGTCACCATTGTCTTTTTCCAGTCTGTGGAAAATAACGTGTCTCTTATCAGCAAGATGTACTTCATGTAGTATTTGTGCTGTTTCAATTTGACAAGATGTAGCATAATTTGTGCAAGGAAAAAAGAAAAGGAAGAGGATAGTGACAAAAGCAGCTAGTGAGGAGTTAATGTGGTTACAGCAGACAGAGGAATAGATGTGTATGTTCAGTGGAGAGATAAGATTTAGCAATCTGGATTTATTTTAACTGTTGCCTTTCATTTTTCACTCTACTGTTTGGAGTTTTTCCTCCCACACTGATATTTTCTTTAAAAGAAAAATCAGAAAAAAAAAAAAAAAAACCAAAATGAAAAAAACAAAAGAAAACAACACATAATTGTTTTCTTTGAACTGAATGACAGATCCTTAAATTATTAGCAGTGGACTGCCAATAAACATGCCTGTACTCAGCAGACAGTACAGACAGTAATCATTCTCTCATCTGATGAAGACAGCTTACAGGGGAAAGCCCATACACCTGCCTCTGCTTCCAGTAGCTTTAAACAGAAGAGTTATTCCCTAGGGGATCTTAGCTCGCTCTTTCAGCACAAGTCCCAAGTGTAGGAAAACTCCAGGCTTGAGAGTATATTTTTGGCAGCTCAGCCTGTTTGTCAGCATGAAAATAAACAGAGAAACTTAAGTACCCCTATGAGTTCAAAGATCTTGAGAGAAGTAGGCAGGAGGTGGAAATAAAGATACAAAAACTGACTTGGAAGAGAAATAAAAAATTCTATACTGAGCAGCATTGTGTTCTTTCTGCTTCCTCTCCTCCTACTCTTTCTTCAATAAATGGAAATGCAGGAACCAAGAGCTTTGTGAATAAGAGGTGCAAAGATTGTTTCAGGCAGTAATTCCAAAATCTCATTCTAAAAGAGAGAATGCTGAGAAAAATGACATTTTGTTTAAGTGCAGAAGTGGAATCATGCAGAACTTACAACAGGCATGCACAGGACAGGCATGTACCCTGCTGGTGCAACAGCTGATGGCAAAGCTTTCCTGGCCTGTGTGCCCACCATACTCAACAGGCACTGAAGCCTGTGAGGAAGTGGCAAGGCTGACGCTGGCAGAAGGAATGCAAAAACTGAATGGAACAGATCATGGGGCAGGAGCAGATACAGCAGGTTGTCCAGGGCAAAGTGCTTCAAAAGCAATGGGGGAGTGTCTCCTGAGTGTTTGTGGAGATAAGCGTTTTGCATGCTGTTATTCAAAAGATGACAATTTCCCCTGACCTGTGCTACTCTGCCTGATGCAGGACTCCACCACTTAGATTTCCACCAGAAAATGTGTAAGCCCCTTATTAAGTTCCTTATTTTTCAGCAGACCTCCAAAACATACACTGAACTTTCAGGTGATTCCTAAATCTTTGAGACCTCCATCAGTTTGACCCCAACTGATGCATGGAATTAAGCCTGCATCTCAGTACACTGCCAAATAGAAACATGTCTATCAGAGCTTTGAACATACGTACGGCTGTTTTAAGATGGAGAGAGTCCAATTCTAACCAAGCAATTTTTGTTACACAGAAGTGACTGTGGGTGGGAATCTCAAGGCCCCTGTGATGGTCTTGGCAGAAAGGAAGGCACTGAGGATGACCTCAAGCCCTCACTCACCCTTTCTCTCCCTGGAATTCTTAGCTTTAAATCATCAAATGGAAATTCCCTAAAATACTGCACACTTAGCAATTCTTAGGAAAGCCTTCTACCATTTGTCTAACCATTAGTACCTAGTAAGACAATACTCTCCAATAAGTAATTCTGATAATTTTGCAGGTTACTCAACATATTAGCCCAAAGACGAGAAGACAGGTATATATGGTCAGTCTGTCTAGAACTCACAGACCTTTTTTCAGCCATTATACTTAAAAGGGACAAACTCCTCATTCAGTTGCACTAGGATACAAGTGAAATAAAATGTTTCAGTGGCCTTGAGTGGCTGGCACAGCCCTGCATCACTGGAAGGGTGAATTTGTCTACTAGGACAAGTAGGAAAGTAAATTTGTCTATTGCCCTCCATCAGAGACTAACTAGAAAAGCACTCTGCAGTTTGTGAAACACAGCCAGATTTCAAGCCAGATTTAATTTTGATACAAAGAAAAGCAGTATCTCCTCTGATTTCAGCTTTCTTTTCAGCTGGGCTAGAGTAGATTTGGGGCCAGAGAACAGCCTGTTATACTTTAACAGGATGGGTAATCAGCAGGAAAGAAAGAAACCAGAAAAAGCTGACCTTGATGCAGCTGTTACAACTTCAGGAAAGGACAGCAGAATAGAGAGGTCTTTGAACCCTCCCTATTTTGGCTCTGCTGGATGCCTTGCCACAGGAATACCGGAGTGGTGGGAGTTCAAGGGACCCACACACCGTGGGAGCACTTTGTACCACCACATTATGTACCCTTATACAGGCAGGTGGTAGCATTTTTCTCATCTCTGCAAATCCCAAGGAGCACCAGTGAATAAAACAGAAATGAAATATGGGAAGCTCTTATCAAACTTGATTACTTTTACAGTGTGAAACATCAGTCACCCTAGAACAATGCTGTGGTTCTGGATTTTACTGTGTGCTTGAAAATGAGTGAACATAATTTAGAGTCATTTCCATTTACATCCTCTTTAAAGTCCTTTTACAAAGCCTGTAAGTCACCATAAAGCTATTTATGGAACCTATGCATACCTGAAACACCATCACTGTTTGCTTACCTGCCTGCGCCAGGTTTATCTTTGCCCCCAAAGTGCTCAAATACAAATAGAGTTAATTTGGATACTTGAAAATTTTTATAGACTCAAACAGCAAGAGATTTTTTAATTTATTCACCTACTGTGCACCTGCACTTACTATTATGTTTGTAAAATGCCCCCACCATGACAAACAAACCCCCTCAAGCTTCCAAGTCCACTGACCTTGCACACAAAACCAATCTCTGTGAAAGATGTGGGACAAACACCATCAGTAGTTTTACAAGTTCACTATGCATCTCTAGTGTCTGAGCTGGGCTACCAAGAACAATACCCACAAATTAAGTGCCACCTCTTCTGAGTAATGGAAGGTGGGAAGATTGTTCACCCAGCATTACCGCCTGACACCAAATGCTGACAGCTGTGATACAAAACACTGCTTTAGGGTCAGTTTTAGGTTTTTCACTTGCAATGCCCAAGCTGTGTGCAAGTTGTCTTTTCAAGATAAGCATGAAGACACTCAGCTTTGTGAATGCTGCAGTTTGACACCAGGGCCAAAACTAGATTTATCTGATGGAGCCTCACCTTGCTTTTGTGTCCCCAGGCAGTGTACAACCCTACTGCAATACAGCCATAAGATGACAAGCCACTAGGGCAGCCCTAATTTATATGCTGATATTTGGGCTGCAATCTCCATTCAGACCATCACTCAGTTGGAGTTGAGCGAAACAGAGAAAGACATAACAATAGTCAGCGGCAGCTGTCTTTTGTCACAGACTTGCGTTATGCTTTGGGAATGTATATTTTTGTCCTCTTTCATGTTACCAACCTTCAGCTCATTGTTTCTTGGTGCTTCACCTCTTACTGGTGACATCACTTGGTTGTTTTGTCATTTAATGAAGCAAAACTCAAAGATTCTGAAGATTGTAGAGAATGTTGCCCTGCAGATCCAGAAAACTCCAGTATTTCAGTGTATGCAGGTGATAAGTCAGTCAGCAATGGTGCAACTGGCTGAAACATAAATATTCTTTTGCTGTGATCAGAAATTTTGCACATGGTTTAGGACAAGTAGAATGAAATTTTTTTAAAAGATGCTGAAACTTGTTTTTCATCCTGTTCTAATTGACTCAGTATGACAATGAAGGTGCATCAACTTCGGCACGTTAGTGATTGATGTAATGAATACAGCTTGTTGCTCATGTACACAGTCTGGTGGTGGAGTTATTTATAGCAGTGCTAACCTGAATTTAAGAAATTAGTCCTATTTTAGGCAATTCTTCAGTGAAAGTAACTGCCTGAGGCTTGTGGGCTTGTGGTTTCAGTAGGGTTGAACATGAGCAGTTTTAAACATTTAAATTGGTCCAAGAACAAATAACTCCATTGCCCCGTGTTTCTGCATTTATTGGCTTTGGCACTAAAATTCAGACATAGAGAAAGAAAAAGTTTTTGCTCATTAAAAAGGGTTTGAAGAAACACTTAATTCCATTTGAGCTCCAGTGCAAATAAGAAGGCAGCTGTTTTCCACCTCTCTTCCTTCGTTCCAGCCATTTAGCAGAAAAAGTCAGTGACATCCTGACCTACTCTTTATAATACAAACTTAATAATCAGAACTTAGTCTGGAGCAAAAAACTTGCACTTAAGGCAGGCCTGAGGAAGGAATTTGGATATAATCTGATTCCTTACTCATTTCTAGAATTTAGAATTATTTGATTGGTAGAACCAAGCATATAGTCAGTCCTGTGTGGGCTGGACTAAATTCTCCAGACCAGAAAATGGTGCCTAGTCAATCAGGGTAATGTGTTTACAGTGATTATAAGTGTTACAAGGGTATTTTACAATGAAATAAAAGCTCTTCTCTCTATCTCAGACAATACTCCAGCCTACTCTAGACATTCAATATATTACAGCTACAATTCAGCATAAAGAAATTAATGTGGCAAGAAAGTAGAAGGAATCTGTTCTACAGGCATCTGTTCTTCCTAGATTTCTTCACAAATTTATGAATTAATTATTTATTCCTACATAATTTTATTGTTTCACAGGAATGAGAGTTTGATAATGCTCGAGAAATGACAACTTACTGAATGGTTTCAGCCAGGCTCCCTAAAAATTTGAGCAAAACGACAAATTTGACTGCAAGTTGTCACAGGCACTAAAAGGGACAATATAATTGTATTTATCAAGAAAGCCTCCTGGCTTGGCTTTGTGCTCAGACTAAAGCCAAGATGACACCATACTATTTTTAGAAGAGTCAGACAAAATTTAAAAAGTAAGGAATACAAAGGAAATTACCCACTGCCTGGTCTCCTTGTTCTAAGTGGGTCAGAATACGTTAGTATTTTTTAAATTTCTCCCATCTCCTAGCAGGAGAAGCATATTGAAGTAAAAATAATGTCTCAATGGTTATGGAGTATCAAGAATTTTAAAAGTTATCAGCCAGAATTGCAGGTTAGCTGCATGGTGGTAAGCAAGATGATTTCCCACATGCAGCAGCACTTTACAGACTGAAACAATCTGCTCATTACTCCATTTGTTTACCCCTTGCCCTCCAAGTCCAGCACACTAGTAGCAGCACAGCCCTCAGATGTACAAAATTGCTTTTTTCTCCTCATGGTTCAGCCCTTCCTCCAGTGTGTACCAGCTGGAAAAATCCCAGGGTCATTCATAGCCACAACAGGCCCCGAGCAGATCTGTCCATAGTTACCTCCAAACAGCCCACAGCCAGTCATGGTTGTGTGCCAGTACGCTGGGAGGATGTCCCCAGCTCCAGGGATGTGTGCTGCAGGCCCATAAAGGGAGGAGGATGGACACTGGGAAGCCCACGGCCAGGCAGGCTGCTCTGGCTGAGCCCTAACCCATGGAGCAGGAGGGAGGACAGAGCTTCTGTGTGCCACCAGGAAATGTTTTTCTGACTATCCCAGGGCTTTAAGCAAATCTAATTTTTCAGCTGTAGATTAGGTTTCTACACAGTAGCGCTTGGCCCAAATTGAAAATCCATGAACCTTCTAGCAATCCAGGGCACAGCAGAAGATACTGAGCTCTTCATTTCTAGGTCATGGGCTTGGATCAGCTTTTCCTCAGCCATGACCAAAGGTGCTAATGTAAAATAAACCCATGGCCCTAACGTGAGGGTCAGAAGGGAATCACAGAATCCTCAAGAGTTGGAAGGGACCTTTTGGAGATCATCCAGTCCAGCCCCAATACTGCAGCAGGCTCACCTCGAGCAGGTGACACAGGAACATGTCCAGGTGAGCCTGACATGTCATCAGAGAGAGAGATTCCATGACCTCCCCAGGCAGCTGTTTCAGTGCTTTGCCACTCTCAGCATAAAAAAGGTCTTGCTCATGTTGAGGTTGAATGAACTTCTTGTGTTTTGCTTGCACAACAATCAACCCAAACTTGAGCAGATTATTTGGCAAGGTCAGTCAAGGGAGCCAAGCACTCAAGTCAGCTGTTCATACCAAATTATATGTAACTCTGTGAGACAAAAAGATTTTTATCCTCTTTGGAAATCACTGTATCTACTCAGGGCTCAGAATTTATATTCATATTAATAAGAAAACTCCTGTTTGTTTTGCATATGGACAATTTCCTTTTTTAATCTCCATTACAAAGTCACAGCTGGGAAAGTTATATAGTTGGGAAAGTTATATAGTTAAGCAGCAAACTTTTTTTTTCCTCCTACAAGATGTTTGAGATCTTGGAAAACAAACATCCTGTCATACCCTCTTTTGGCTGTCTATACTGTTAAGCCAAAGCAACCCCAGTTTGTTGCTGTGGCCCTGAGGCCACAGGACATGACATGGCTCACCTGGCAGAGGCCCCAGGTCTGCTGCGGAACATGCCAACAGTGAAACAGCAGGGTCAACCACGAGCTCATGCCTTGGCTCACTTGAGTTTACTAAGCCTCTGCATAAGCCTAGGATCTAACATAAAACAATGTTTTCCCCCTGCCTGGCAGCTTTACTGACAAAGTTTGCTCACTAGAGGATGCTCCTTTCTCTCAGACCCTGGTGTCACTGTCAGTAATTGACTATTCAGCTTCTGAAGTGATGCAGCATCATGATTTAACATCTTCCCAGGGTGCCTGTGGCCCCTTTGTTGCTCTCAGCCCTGGCTTTTATGCTGCTGAGGTGCACAAGGCTCTGTGCTAGCCCAGACAATGAAAAGTCAATGTTTGTTACAGTTTTGGTTTTCCATTTTTAAACAGCAGGAGAACATCAAGCCTCAGATAATGAATAAAAAAAAAGAAAACACCAATTTTAATGGACACAATGTGTCTTTCGGATATTTTTGAAACATTCTGTGTTTGGTCTTATGTTTGCAAAACTATTTCTTCTACCGGTTAAATACGTTTTGAACTGGGTATTTCTGGGCTGAAAGAATGGAACTTTTCATTTAACAACTGTCAAAAACAGGCTTTTCAATATTTTAAACTTACTTCTTTTTTTAGACATAACATTCCTCAGAACCTACTCCTTACTGTCAAAAATTCAGTGAATCACTACTTTTCGATGGCAGCAAAGGAAGAAAAGTTTTCCTGAAAAATGCCCTGCGAGGTCTAATAAACTATTTCTCAGTCACACTTGTCTTTGTCTTAAGTTTCGACGAATGCTGCAATGGATCCATCCCAAAATGGCGTAGTTAGAAGATATGTCAGGCAATTTTTTTTCCCAAAAGAGGCAATGGAAAACTTCCTGAATTTTTTTGTAAAATGCCACTAGAAATCATGTGTAAATAAAAGAAATACTGGAAACACTCACATTAGCCAGTTTCCTGGAGCCACTTAATAGCTGCTTAAAATAGAGATTGAACTCCTTCACTCTTTTATGTTCAAGATCCGTAAAAGGTAAATGCTGTGAGTGGGGAAACCTGCAAAATAAGAATATTTGTAAGTATAACTCTTGCACAGTATTTGCTGAAAATATTTCCAGCTCTACTTAACAGAAGAAAGCCAAGACTTCCCAAGAGGTTTTGCAGGTAGGGGTAGGGATGGGTCCAGGGTCCAGAGGATTGCTTACCCCTGACTCAGTTTCTTCTAATAATTTCCTGGTAAATTGTCTCATATTGAAGCACTTTTTCTGTCTAAATAATTAAATCCAAAAGTAAGTAAATAAGTTAACAAACACTAAAAGACACCTATTTGCATTTTATTGTCTCTAAATATATCTAAATAACTGGCCCTTTAGGATCCGAAGAAAACATTGCCCTCTCCATTTTTTGCACAACAGATCTCTGATCTCAGCCCAGAGCTGACACATCCTTACCACAGAACATTGAGCACCAAAGGCTTACAGCAACAATGTGACATTTCATGAATATATCATTGCTTGCATTTTTACCTCAGCTATTTAGAGTGTAGATAAGGTTTTCAGAGTAGGTCCCTGATTCCATATATAATTTCAGGTGCTAGCATAATAAAAATAATATATGAAAACAAACAATCATCATAGTAACAAAATTGATCCAAACAAAAGCAATAACAATAAAAATAGCAAAAGTAATGTTCTTGGTGAACTTTTATTAAGATTGATTTAATTTCAGGTTAGTAAATAAATCACACATGCATAAAATGGCTTTACGTCCATTTTCAAGTATTTTGGTGGTTGAAAATGTCAAAACCTCACATTTTTTAACTTCAGTCATCTTTGCATTTTAGAGACAATACATAGTAGATCAGTCAAAAGGCTAGAGTTTTGACAACACACATAATCAATTTATATTAACCTTGACCTGACAAAGGGTATTTATCACTCAGGCTGAAGGAGCATTAGAAAAGCTATCTGTGCTAAATTGCATGTAATGGGTTTTGTGATATGGATTGCTAATGGCAGGATTCATAATTAACATTATGCTTTACGTCTTCTAATGTACGAGGCAGAGAGAGGTAGAAGTTTTGATCTGGTTGTATTTCATGTCCCACCACCAAAAATAGTCAAGTGTGTCTTGTTTACAAACCTCTTTTTGTTCTGCTATGAGCTTTTTTATCCACTGGATCTCAAGAGGTATCTCAAGGGTTCAGACAAATGTCTAGTTTGTGATACAGTTGAAAGGGACACTTGGCCAGCCTTTAGAAAGACAGCTGGAAAATTCTGTAGGGAAAACTCAGCACCGGTATGACTTAGTTTGCAATTAAACCAGTGAGGGATCAGGATGATATCATCATGCTGCATTTACGTGTGATCTTTTGATGATTCCTGCCCATGGCACTGGAGGATCAGGGCTCAATTAGGGGCTGCACAGATGGATAGGAAAATGGGACTCTTCCATCACAAGATCACAGTGGCAGGACACACAATGAGGACGGAAAAGTGACATGACCTGGGATCATGACATACATGAACAACACAGACAAAAATAGAACCCAGGTCATCTGGCACATAGACATAGCCTGTGAAAGTTCCGGGTTCCTCTGGGGCACAAAAGGACTTCTTTCAAGGGATGGGAGAGAAGAACTGTTTGGAAGCAGCTTAAAATGAATTAGTCTGTGTAACACAAAGAGAGGGCTCTGGCTGGAAAATGCAAGACCTCAGAAGACGCGTCCGAAGCACAGTGGCCAAACGGAGGACAGAGAAACTGCTGATTGATAGCACTGCTGGAGTGAAGGACAATATGGACCTTGTGGTGGCACTGAACCCATCTTTTAAAGGCCTTTGTGCTTTTGCTGAATTGTGCCTGTGGCTGAAAATGGCCTTGCCCTTGTGAATGCACTTCTGTTAGGAAAGGTGAACTTCCCAACCTGATACTCATCTTTGAACCTACCTAAAGTGGCTCAGAAAAATATAAACTTGCACCGTGTGCAGATGTCCTACACAGCACTTTCCATTTACTACTTGTTTGAACACCATTCTGTGTATAAATTATGGCACCTAAATGTTTTGTCGGGTGAAAACATTTTGGTTATTTTACAAGACAATAAACACAAGTCATACCCTCTCAGAAACCAAATGAGAATGATTGCTAGAGGGCAAGGGCTTGCTTAGGGCAGCTGTGTTTTTAACTTTTAAATATGGGCTGAATGAACACATGTCAATAGCAAAATTTTAGATTCTGAAAAGTCTGAGCTTTTGCCATTCATTTCTTACAATAATCAGTATTTAGTACCTGTATGAAGCACTCTCATATTTCATTGTTTTCTCCTAATGAGGCATTAATATGTACAGTTTCATAGAATCCATACAAAGCAGAAACCAAGTACTTTCTGTTATCAGTTCCAATTATTCTACTTATATTAAACATTTAAATTTTTTAATCAGATATTTTTAATCTGATTTTGTGGTTACATTGCAGAACAAGGTTTTTTCCTTCTTTGAAGTGTCTGGTATCAGCCAGAGTTGGAGCTTTGAAACACCCAGGCAGACTAATGGTCTGATATGGCATGGCAATTTCAGTAATAACTTCCTAAAAAGAAATAATTAGGTTTTTATTATTATAATAAAATCTCAGATACATGAAAAACCTCAAATTAATGAACTTCTATTAGAAAACAACCCAAAACTTTAACATTAGAAAACACGCCTATCAAGAAACATCATAAAATTAATTGTTTTAACACAATCTTTGGGAAAGATCCTGTAGTGACAGGTTACTGCTGGGACTGAATTATGGCAATAAAGCACTGGAGCTCCTAGAGACAGCCTCAGTATACATATATTAACCCTCTGTGAGTTCTGAAGTGCTCTTTAGAAGTCAAAATGTTGTGAAGGATTTTATTAGAGGTAGATTTATCTGAAAAATGGATAGTCGAATTTTTGAAATTCACTACAGGGTTTCTGAGGTTTATGTGTTTCTGAAGAGAAATATATTTTCTTTCAAAGGGCTCTGCTCACCACAGGAAAAATTCATAAACAGGTATTTATTAAATATTTTATTTTACAACCCAGTGGTTAGCCTGCAAGTATCTCCAAATCAAAACCATGATTCAAGCACCTTCAGTGTTTGTTTAGTGAAATTTCAATTCTCACTAGCTGCTGAAAACCAGTTCATGTGAGAAAACCATAATGAATCAAATTGGAGTCAATAAAATCCACTCAGGTAGGAGACAGATTCTCTAAAATTAACTAACCTTAAGCCATTTTCCAGAATGCTTCTCATGAGCTCGGGGGAATAACAACTTTGGATCTGAAATTTGTGGACTTTAAGTCCAAACCATGTTGGTTGTGGCTATTTACTTCAGGCCAAACCCCAGAGACCTTTCTCTTTTTCAAGCATATCACATGAATCTCAGTTTGGTTCAAGTAAGCTGTGTATATTTTAGGCCAGCTTTATGTTTTTTTGTAGATTGAGCTTGAAGAAGGGCTTGTATCAAGTGAATCAAAAGGACTGTCTAAGAGAGGACTACCTTGTACTCAACAGTGTTTGCAGTATAATGTATATGATATATGTATAAAAAATAACTCCAGTTGGATTACTAAAGCCATGGACAATCGTTATATAAGGCAAAGCTGTTTTATATAAGACAGAAATAAACCATGGGACTCCCTGCCCCAGGAAACTGTAAAGAAATAACATTCAGAAAATGAAAAGTAGGAATGGACATGCACATGGATTAAAAGTAATATTCAGAATTATTGCAACTAATGACAGCATATTTTTTCAAAAGTTATGAAACTGAATTATATGAGTGCTGGGGTTTGGGGCAAGACAGTACATAAGATTATTGTATATTTCTCAGCTGGAGGGCATATTGCCTGCCAGAGTCAGAGATTTCTGTTCTGATCCACTGTGAACATTTCTACATTGCTTTAACATATGGATCTCGCCATGAGTTTTGAGAAACATGATGCAGAAAATAAAAACTATTAAAGGCGCCTTTAATGAAGTCAACAGCACTTACACTTTAATTTCAGGAAGAGTTTTGTCAGGCCCAAGCTGTTCCTCCCATTAAAAAAGAAACAGTAAAATATAAAAAACTTAGACTGTCACAGTGGTCTGTGATTCAACTTCTTCTAGGGCTGAATAGAAGGTTTGATAGAATATGTTGCTCTCCCTTTGTGTTTATGAAAATACGTCTGCCGTGAATATTCTTACAGATTTATCTCAGCACAGAAGAAAGAACCACTTAACAGCAGAAGAACATTCACTAATATGCTGCCTTACTCTGGTAGGGCATGAGATGGAAATTGCTTCCGGAGATGGCTGTGAAGTTTTGAGAACTGGTCGAATGATTTTTCAACGAAGGTGACCACATTGCAGGTTTGTACCACCTGGATGAGATATAGCTGGATTGGGGAGAAGGGAGAGGTAGAGAAGAGAAATTATCAAAGAGGCAAATTTTTAAAAAAAAGGAAAAGAGAATATATAGGGTGATTTTAACAAAAAAAACCACTTCCTTTAATGTAGTGCCTAGTGCCAGAGAATTCAGATTGTAATTCATAGTCTTTGCTGCATGGAAAGAGAAACTTGCCTGGGTAGCATACAACTCAAACCCTGAAAGATCAGTGTAGTATGTGAAAACTAATAGTGGACCAATAAAGCATCATAAAACAGCCTCCAATTTCTATTAGGCTTCCTAATTTTGTGCTATGCTTTCCTTCTGGATGCTTTAATTAGCTCTTGATTTATTTTTCACTATAGGGAATGAACTGTTCTCCTTAATGGCTCCCTTCAAATATCTGTCTGCCAGGTGTTTTTGCTCTCTGGTAGCTCACTGCGTATGGCCCTGCTATTCATCCCATGATACTTTTAATGTCACACAAGCATATCTTCTATAAAGGAAGAGGGAGAGTGTATAAGTTCTTGAAAGAGTCATTAAAGATGCAGGCAAATGAGAGCAAGCAAAGAACATAATACATACGGAGTCAGGCTTTTTGCTGAATCCCAAAATGGTGGCCCTTGTGATTGACCTCTCTGTGTCCAGCATCATCCATTCCTGGGGGACAGTCTCTGGGGCCGGAGGCTTTGCAAAGCTCCCCACTGACATCTGGACAAGCGTGTGGATCAAGTTATTGAGTTTAACAGGAAAGCACTTCAAACTTTCCTTTATTTTCCTGAAGAACAAACAAACAGATGAGGTGCTATGTGGCTATTGAAGAGCTGCAAGCAGAAACTTTCCCTGGAGCCCTCTCTTTCCCATGCAAACTATGAAAAACATAGATGGATGTTGTTTGAACACCTGCTGTTTTCCCGATCTGTTTTGGGTTTAAGGCACAGAGTGTTTGGAATTGGGTGCTGAGGGACATCAGCCAATCACCCTGGAGGGTGGGCGACCACTGACCAATAACCTACGGAATTTTGGCACATATTAAGTAGAAGAGAAACAATAAATGTGCTCTCGGTAACTGGACAGCTGTGTGTTCGCATGTGTGCCTGCTGCGTACTCTCCAGGTATTACAGCGACAGTGCTATTTATCCTTCTGTTTTGTTTCCACTCCTTGACCCATCTTTTCATGGATATAAGACCAAAAAATCCCAAATTCTAAAGCCTACCTCACATACCCACATACACACCAGTCACTGCTATTTGCCACACTGCAGCACATCCAGCCCCTGAGCTCTGCTGCTCCTTTAAAGGAGTGCTTTTGCCAAAACCTGTCTCATGGCTTAGCTTGGAGCAGCTATTCCTCATGAGCCAGATACCATCAGCCTTCTTTGAGGCAACAGGGAAAAAGCAGAACAGTTCCATGTGTGTTTTGGGGACTTCCAGGGCTGAACAGCACGTGTTCATTTCACCGAGCAGGAGAGAAGGCACCAGTTATGATTATATTTATTTTTGGTTACAATAACTCACATGGGCTTACACGTGTTTGCGCAAGGCTCTTGCATTCAATTTGTGATGTAGCTGTGCATGATGTGTTGCTAAATCCTCTACGCAGTTCTTAAAAGCTCTATCCCTGTGGAACTGCTTAAGATTAATTAAAAAAAAAAAAGATACATTTTCTCCTGGTATCTCCCTCCATCTCATCCCTGTGCAAGGGGAGACAGAATAGTGGTTTGATTTCCTAGAGTTTTAGATCTTTCATCAGAGAAGACAACAGATAAAAAAAACCCTAGATAAACATGTATATATGTACTGCAAATGTGAAAGTAAATTTGACTTGAGAAACAACGCTGCAAGATAATCACGTCTTTGAAGAGTGAGATGCAGTACTCATTAGAAAACGCTTGCTCTCTTGAATTCAATTTTCAATTGAATTGTTAAGACCTAATAACTTCTGATGGTAATTTTTAAAATTTTTCTGCTTGTTGCTACTCTACAGCCCTCTGAAGATAGTCTAGATCTGTTCTGATCTTAAAGAAAACAACCCATTAATTTCAAGCTGTATGGCAGCAAACCTCTACCAAATTGTCAAGGTTTTGCAGTGTTTCCTTTTTCTTTCTTTTTTTTCCTCCCAGTTTTGGATTATATCTAACTAGATTACAACACCTTAACCACCTTCATCATGCCTTGCTCAATGCTGAGCAAATACTTCACCGGTCATTTCAAATTAAATTCGTATCCATGGGTTTCTGTGAGAGGGTTGGAATGCGTAGAGCTATCATTTGAAATCAATTCCATTCATCACATTAGCCTAATTTCCATGATCTCAGATGCTCTGGCTAAAGTCTGTAGCATCACAGATGAAACCAAATCAGAAAGAATAAGGAATATTCTACCTAAAGACAGCTCCCCACCTCACCCCCTGAAATTCAGACTTTATTCAAAATAGTGTGTAAATTTATCATACACTAATTAGGCAAAGTAAACTGAGGACAGAAGATGTATATGTTCCTCTTAATGTAATACAAGGAAAGGCACATCAAAACGGATTTGGTTAATTATATTAATTATTAATTACATTCTCCAGAAACAGATACATACAAACTATTTAATAAATTGAACAATCAACACTCTGATGTTAAACAAGAAAACAAATATAATTTCAAAATATTAGTGCAAAATCAATTCAGTGATGATTAATCAGGCTGCATCAGAGGTGAACTCTTCCTTTTAAACTCCTATGCATTGAATTTAATGTGTAGTTTAAACACTTCCTAAATCACTGACACATTAGGTTATAGAATCTGTAACTGGCCATGTTATGGCAGAGCAGTTAGGGAATTTGTCACATTACTATAAGAGGCACGTTAACTTTGCAGCTAAATACACTGCATTTTAATTTACATAAAACAGGCCTCAGCTTGTAAATTGGTACTAATTCAGACATCATCACTACAAAAAACTGCCTGATATCAGACTACTACTGTTCCATCCATGGGCCCATTAGGCTTCTAAAACACTTTTAAAACCCAGACTACGAATCACATACTTTAAATCTAAACAGAGTCTTGTGTAGTGATTGTTCCAGATTTTCCCTGAGAGTTATCTGAAATTATTATATTAAAAATCAAATAAGAACAAAAGTATAAGTTGTTTTCTCCCCCTCTTGATACTGGTTTTTTTTGCATGCAGTCCACTTTGTTATAATGGAAAACATTAAGCAAACCTTCTTTCATGTAATCAACAAAGAATTCAAGACCTCTTTGCTATTCTGATGCCATCTAAGAGCATGTCTTCCCAGCAAGGTGGAACAACTCTGCTTGTGGTTCTCTACACTTTCTTTCAAGGGCAAATTGGCTTAAGCAAACCCTCTTCCCCAGAAGCTGGCTCCTAACTATATGCAGAGCAATGGGGTACATCAAACCCACATGTCTTATCTTTTTGAGATTTTGCAGTTTATTTTTGGTCTGGGATAGTTCAGTTATATCTGTGGTACCTGATTCCCCTTTCTGCTAGCATTTTTAAAGTTCATCCTGAGGACCAGTGGTGGAAGCTTCTCCAGATCCCCATACACCTTCTTTTCTCTATAGCCACATTAAGCTTTGCAATAGTTAAAAGAAGTAAGGCCATGGGTATTCTTTAGAAAAATCCTCTTGCTCCCTGGCCATTACCACCTTTGCCTGGGCCCAAAGCTGTATCTGCCTTCACAAAGCTGACAAAAAGTTTCTTATTTATTTCAGAGCTCTGGTAGCCCAAGCTGCATAGAAAATTAGTGCCTGATAGCAAAACTAAGTGAGCAATACAAAAGGGCATCAAAATCAGAGATGAATCAGAAGAAAACAGGAAACTGCCATTAACTAGGGTAACATTAGTAGTAAATCCCAATATTGGCAACACTGTTTTCAGAGAGAAAAATGCTATTTTTCCACATGACAATAGCTGTTTACAATGCAGATTGCTGTCTGACCTACTTCTCAGAAAAGAAAGTCAAATATCTGGGATTATTGGAAAGCAATGACCTTCTGTTGTGATAAAAGCTTTAGTTCCCCCACCCATTTCTTCCTTAATGTGTTTACCCTTCCCCTACTGTTCTGCCTTTCCCCACCCCACGTGTGGGGGGGAGGGGCCACTCCCTCGGGTTTTCCCTGTTGGTTCCTGTACCCCAACTCCACCCATGTACCTCCCCTGTGCCCAGAGATCACTGGGCCAATGTGCTGTCCCTGCCCCCCTGTCCCTACAGAAAACCCCTCACCCTCCGCCATGTTCATGTCTATGCATGGTCTATGCACCACGTGTGTCTTATGCACCAGGAATGTCTGTGCACTTGTGTCTGTGCATGTGAGATCTTTGCCCATGAGGCATCTCTGCCTCTGGGAGGCCTTTGGCCTCAGGTGCAGCCATCTGAATAAAACCTCCCGTGGACACCGTGCACAGACCCTCCTCGCCTCCTTTACCACTGCCGGTTGCGAAGAACAGACTAAACCAGAGCTAGCCTTACAGCTTCCTGGCCGGTGAGAGCGCAGTGACCGGCCCTGGGACAGAGGGTTGGTGCACTGAGGCGCTGAACCAGGCTAGGCAGAGACGCTCTTGGGTAAGGTCTGCTATAATCTCCTTTAAACCACAACAACTTTCTGCTATCCAACTGCTGAATTGAATTTACTTTCAGATTTGGCTTCTGTCTTTCTACAGAGCTGTCAAATTACAATATCAGGTAAAACATGAACAGACTGGCTGGCTGCTTGTGTAAAAGGAGATGGATGAAAAGTTTGGCTAATGTTTTCAAGAGTGACTGGTGGCAGTTGGTGACGAGTTTTAGGAATCAGACATTTCTTGTGGGACAGGGGTTCTGAGAGCTGGTGTTTAGATTTTTCTGGACACACCAGCCTTTTTACACAGCACATACAATCATTTTTACTGACTAGTTATTAGGATCTCAGTCTTGGTGGATATTTCTTTATCATTCTTGATGGTGTGAAAAACAAAGTTCACTCTCCTGTTGAAATTTAAAAAGTTTAATAAAAGACAATAGGGGACACCAAACAATAAAGCAAAGAAACAACGCTGGGTGCTTGGCCCTGGGCCAAGAAGCACACCTGCCATTGAGGGAGTCGTCTTAAATACTCTTTGTATTGCGTCAGCCTTATGCCTATTCATAAGCATTCATGCATATTCAAACTTTTCTCAAAACTATTTTGCATGTTCCAAGAACTATTTTGCATGGCTCCTCCTTGGTCCCGCCTTTTTAGAGCCTGCGCTTTTTCGGCTGTGGTTTCTTCTAGCTTTGGTTATCGATTCCCAGTTTGGGCTTGGGTCCATAGTCCTCGCATCTGGTTATAGGCTGATAGTCAGGTATCAGTGGCAGGCGTTCTTTTTTTGGGGGTATCCAGTCAAGCAGGTAGGGTGGTTAGTAAAAGAAAGTTTTTCAAACTACTTTTATTAGTTTTTTACTACTATATCAAAATCTAGTTCATAACAGAAAATAAAACATTGGTTATATACCTCTATCTTTATGACAAGACTACTTCTGTAAAAAGAATAAAACCATATACACAATGAATATCTACGAAAAGCCAACATTATATTAGAATGTATTTATCACAATGGTATCCTGCCTCTCATTTCCAACTATGCCTGAAAATCATTTAGAGTATAATGAGTAAAATTTATTTTATTGCGATTCTCAGATGTTAATGGACATTTTTTCATTTATATTCCACATTTCCATCCATGAATTTACCAAGCTCCATTTTAAAAAAAGTTGAGTAGTATGCTCCCATACTCTCAATAGAGTTTTCCAGAATATTACTGCTTTCAGTAACAGACCTTTTATAATATTAACTCTTCAAAACATATATATTCAAGGAGGAAGTCTGCCTTCTGTTCCTTTGGGGCATATACACCACAATCTTTACAAACTGCTTGAAAACCACTGAAATAAAGTTTAATGCTATCATTTTGTTCATGCCCTTTCAGATGCCACCAACTTTCACTGTGCTTCACCTGTTTGGGAAGTTTTTGCTGAAATACCCACAGCCACCTGAGAAACAGGGACTGGCTAATCAGTTTGAGATCATTATCATGTTTTGAGAGGAGTTACTGTGAATTCTACAGCTTGGAAACTGCTGGCATTTGTGGTTTGGAGTGGATATGCTTGTCCCGGGCGATGACATGTACCTAAAAAACGAGTCCATTAATAAAAAAAGACAGTAGCTGATCCAAGCAGCACCGCTCCCTGCCCCCAGTCAGGCTGCTGAAGATATGCAATGTGCTCCTGTGGTAATTGTTGGATCCACCCTGCACCTCTTATTCATGGGTTTCTATGAGTGGGTTAGATTGCACACTGCAATCAATTCAAATCAACTCCATTCATTGCATTAGGCTAACTTTATGCTCTTAAAAACAATTTTAAATATACATCCCTGTGCAGGCATATTTGAAGACATCTGCAGAAAACCATAGAGGAAATTTATATCCAGAGGTAAGATGGGTTTCCAGTTTCTGATAAAATGTGTTGTCAGGTGAAGAGGAAAGGAGAGAGGGGTAAGGATGAAATTGAGTTTCAAGGATCAAACTGAGTTCAGGGCAGATGCTGGAGAGACAACGACGTTTCACTTGGCACTAGGTGCACAGGACTGACAAGGAGACAGAGAAATTCTTGTTTAACTCTCAATTGGTGCATTGTTTATCCACGATGTGAGGGTGTGACCTTACAGAAGGCTTTAAGCTGCGAGGCTTAATGCTGCTGCTCATCAGCTCAAAACAGGGAACTGACCCCATGTGAGAACAGCACACAAATGAGACCACAGACTGTTGTGTATGACTTAAATCAAGAATGAAACCAAAGGAATTCAGTAAAACACAGAATGTTTTACGAGTCTGAAGGGGGTCAGTACATTACAGTCCAAACTCCAACACAATTGTTCTGGCAGCCAAAAAGGTGACAGCATAGAACAAATTAACATTGTTTGGCCAGGAGGATTTGTGACATCATTCATCATTTCATGTTGTTTTTAAACAACAGTAGGGCCAATGTCAGTGTTGTTGCTAAAACCAGACTCAGAAAATTGCTAAAAGCAACCCATTTCTATAGAAATACAGAGAAATACTGTTCTCCTATTTCCACTAGCAGAAGATTGGGATTTTCAGTAGATACAATATATGATTGAATCTGAAAGATTACAATAACTACCTTGTACTTATAACAAGAAACAACTTTCTGTTGGCAATGTTTAACATTCCAATGACCACACTCCTTGTACAGAAAAGAACTTTTAAAAATCAGTGAAGTGGTTTTGGAAACAATTATGGAGAAAAAGGAGCTACAAATTGCAAGGGATTTGAGAGCTACTAGAAGTTGTGCTAATAATCAGACCTTCCAATTTCCTTGTCTTTCTAAGGGCAACTTGAAAAATAAATACAGGAATAAGCTACAGATTGTGACCATGAAAAGTATGCCATTGCATTTTTTCTCATATCAATATTTTGTATAAGAAGAAGATAAGGAATAAAGATGATGTAGGTAACACAAAGCTCACAAAAATCTCAATACATTAACCTTCCTAAGTTGGAAAGTGTTTTTACAGAGGAACACTTTCTTCATGGATCTGGGTATCAGGCCATCCCAAGGTCTTTATTTTGAAAAGTGCCTGGATACAATTTCTGGAAGTTAAAATCCTACTAGACATGAGGTCTGATATTCTGCCCATGTTTAAACATGTTGAAATGTTATTACATTTTTTGAATTAACACAAATAATGTTCAAATGAATAGAAATTAGAATAAAGAAGAAAAAAGCTCCAAGAGAAATTAAATCCATGTAAATTAATGAGCTAATATAAAGGGATTTTCTTCTTGCAAATGAGCATATATAATACAAATATATCCTAAGAATATTAATGAATAAAATATGAGTCCTAGCAATATCTGTCATTTCTGTGTGATGTAATGATCTACATGGACAATAACAAACCTTCAGCATTTTGAAGGAAATTGGAACAATAGCTCTGGAGTTCACAGAACGCATTTTAGCAGAAAATGCAGTTTCAAATAAGAACAGAGCCCACAGCACAACTACTTTCTTGGTGTTCAGGAACTGAGTGGAATTTCCACTCTGACAACCTTCATTTTCTTAACACCATCCCTAACAGGAAATCTTAGTGGAAAAAGGACATGTTGGTCCCTGAGTCCCTCTCTCTGAGCTGAACAGGAATTCCTAAGCCTAATACAAACCTCTCAGGCAACAAAGCACACCAGCTCTTCTTCCAAAACACTGTTGGGCTTATTCCACATGCTTTGGCTGAGGCAGAATGCAGGCAAATTCCCACTCCGCAGTCTCTAACCCTCAAAAGAAAGAGTGTGGAGATACAGCTCTGTCCTGAAACAAGTCTTCATCCTTAGGCAAGGCTGCAATGATGCCAACCCTAACCATAACTGACCCAACAGAAAACTGATCATTTCCACCTCCAAAGGGGCACCAGCTCTGAGTTTTCCATCACACTACTGAAATTTTCTCATTGAAGCTCCAGGTTTTCCTGCTTGTTATGTATATCCCAGCCCTTTTCCACTAACAAAATGAACTGGGGTTTTTTACCCACAAGAGAGAGACACACGCACCCAAACTATTTGACAGAATCAAGATTTTAAAAATTTATTTAGAAACTGCATATTTCCTATTTGAAGTGGAAATATAAGTCTGTAATTTGGGAATACGTGAAATTTTAAAGGAAAGGATAAGGTAGGAGTTGATGGTAAATGTGAAACTGTAATTAAATTTTAAAATATAACAATCTTGCTAAGGGGCAAGAGTGAAAGCATACAAAAAAACAAGTGTTACAGGAGAAGCAAATCAGTGCTATGCTGTGTGTAAAGTCATGGAACAATAGTTTTGTTTGACAAGTTCTCTTTTTTTCTATGAAAGGTCATCCTTAAAATCTCTAGGTCTCTGTCCCAGCCTTCTTCAAATTTGCTGTCTTGGTTTTCTCAGATTGCAGCAGATTCTAGTACAGGGAAAAGAGATACATAAACTGCGCAATTTTAACTTCCCAAAACCTTCATAAGGTCAGATAGGTCTGGGTTGCTTTGCATGTGCCCATGGAGCACCAATTCATAGACCTTGAAAAATGATGGTGCTGCTCAGAGCAGGCTCTAACAGGGAGATTTTGTCTCATGCTGTGCCTAGAATTGGAAAGTGGGCTTCCAAATCCAGACAAGTCTCCACTCAGTCCATCTACACTATCATTACGTCAACAGCTGGAATTATATATAATACAGAGGCCTGACCTGAAAGATCAGGACTGAGGGCTTCAGACTGACTTTATGTACATCAGCTGCAGCTCCTCATCATTAATCCCTGGTTATTATCACAAACAGGTGGAGGATTTCATTATCCTAACATAAATCAAGCTTAAAATGTACCTATGTTCACACACAAGGCTTTTGTGTGATAGATCTCTGTAATGTTTAAAAGCAAGAATCAACACTTTTGCAGATGGAGAGTCTGTGGCTAGCTGAAGGAAAGTAACTTCTCTGAGGCAACACAGAAGGTCAAAAGAAGGAGAGAAAAAGGAGAAAAATGTAGAAATTGAATAGACCACTAACAAATTGAACCTCTTTATGCAGTCCAAATCTATTTGCATGTAGCTGCTGCATTTAAAAGCAGAAAAAAAACCTGGCTGGATACAAATCAGGATGGTTTCACCATGAAAGCCTAAGAAATCTCCAGGAGCTGTGTAAGTGACTTATTACAAGTGTACCACAAATGCACAACTGTTTCTTCCAGAAATTTGAGGAAATTGGTTATAACATGTATAAGGGATGACTTTTAGAAAGCAAACATGTGAGGACAAATTATCCTTTTGTGTAATTTCCCTGATTACAGCTTCTTAACATAAGAGAAAAATTGCTTCATGCCTAAAGAAGATAAAGTTTCTAGACTATATTCTGTTTTTACCTTGTAAAGTAGCTTGTAGCCTGGAGATCTGAGTCCTGAGGACGGAGGTTGTCATATACGTACTTCAGATCCTGGATGCTGCCTAGCTCGGGCAATCCTGCACATAACATCTAAAAGCAAAGAAATATTAGATCATTAGTCCACTATTCTACTGAAAAGAAATTTAAATGAAATGGGCCTAAGCAAGAGAAGAAAGGTTTTACACCAAAACATCTTGTAAAACAGTTTTGTTGATCTGAAAAGATGCTAGACCAATGCCTTGAATAATAAAATGAATACATTGCATTGTAAAACTTCACACTGAGGAACCTGAAAGAATGCACCTGGGTCAGAATCAATGATCTGTTTTAGTTATTTATTTTTTTCTTCAGATATCATAACCTCAAGGTGTGCATTGCTAAGGCTCCTTCACAGCCTTCTAATGGTGATAAAGGGAAGGTGACCAAATTCAGCCACCTGAACAACAGTAACCACATTTTTGCTATGCTCACATTGTTGCCTTAGCCCTAATTCAATTTAGCGCAACACCACTCCCTCATTTATAACTCCTGATTCTACCATCAGTGCTCTGGACTCCTCCTGCAAAGGGATCATAGATTCACTCCCTTTACAGCCAGAGGAGGAGAAATCTTCTTCAGACATTGATTCATGGCAGGAGCCTAGTGGCAGGCAGTGAGAAATCCCCTCTGGAGAAGGTATCATTCTCCATTGATGAGGGACAGAACTGCTCTAGTTAGTTGGCCAGATTAGATTCAAAAAACAAATGATGCCAGTATTCCCCTTGCAAAGTTAAAATTTGAGGAGGACAGCTGAATGTGCCTAATTGCCCATTCAGCTCTCTCCAGGCATTTTCAAATGTCAACAACAACAATAACATTCACTCATTTCAAAACCTACTGATTGTTTTCAACAATCACAGCAAGTTGGGAGTGATGCTTTTTTTATGTGTGTAATGTAATGGAGAATACATCACTCCTTCACATTGCTCAGAAGGAAACGTATCTGAATTTGCAGTTACTGCTGTGTATTCTTCACTGATATTTATGTCTAGCTCAGACAGAAAGACCCATTGAGTTTTTCAAGTAACAGAAAGGAAAAAAGGAAGCACTGGTTTTATTTTAAGGTTATTCCTTCAAACATTCTCAATAGTTGCACTTTTTTTGCATTACGATGAAAATATTGCTCTGCCCCATCCTAAGCTACCACTGGACATTTAGATTGCTGTCTCCACAGAGTTCCTTGCAGAGTTCCTTCCAGAGTTCCTCTGTTCCTTGCCAGCCACAAAGTTTTGGCTGGCAAGGAACAGAGAAGCAGAAAGCCCAATGAGGTGAATTCAAGCTGGTTGACAGCAGGGACAATAACAATATTCAGCAGTGAAGGACACACAGTGTTATCAATGTAGCTTCAACCCATTTATAAAAGAAGATAACAACTCCTGCCCCCTTTATATTAAAAAAAAATAAACTAAAAGGTTGTTGCTTAGGCAAATTAAGCTCCTTGCCCTTCACTAGAAAAGGGAATGATACCAGATATAATCATAATCTTAATGCAACTAAAAGCCAAGATTTTTTAAAGTTTTCTGCACTGTCAAAGGCAGAAAACCATTTGCTGAAGCAAAAAAACCACCAGAAAAGAAAGCCTTTACCTGGCTGCAGGGGGATCCTAGAGGCTTGTTATCCTCCTTCACCCCTTTTGTTTCATCCAGCACATTTTTTGTGTTCGTAGTCCCCTGACAGAGGAGGCATCTCAACAGTGTGGCTACTGATACTGGATGTTAATTAGACAAGACATGGAACAATTGTCATGAAAACAACTCCAGGTCCCATCAGGCAGCTCAAATGTCACTTGGATGCCTAAGTTCAAATGCGTGCATTGCTCCTTTTATTTGGCCACCCATATGGCTTGACCTACCCCACTTGGCTCTCCCAGACCTCCTGACCCACTGAGTGGAGCTCGCTACACTCTCCTTGGGCCTGGACTCAGAGCTGACCCATGATGCTCAGCACACCATCCCACGGAAAAGGAATAGTCCTGGCATTTCCCTTGGTTAGACCTCCAAAAAGGGGAGGCATTTCTTGATCCTCTTTTCCCAATTGTTGTTTCTGAATTTAGAAGTGGTAAAATGATTTTTATGGGGACACAACATCTCTGAGTTTAGTTCTGCTCTATCCAGGCGCAGGTCTCCTGTTTTATACTATTAAGTTGATCTGTTTCTGATCACAGTAGAGACAAGTAGATAAATTACTGTCATCTCCAAGTCCCTTTTAATAACTTTCTGCATGATAAAATCTTTATAACAATAATGGAGTGTGCATTTCTTCAAACTAGACAGAAGGTGTTTGTGTCCTGCCATCACCCTATTTATAATCGGTCACATAAAATCTTTAATGAGAGCAAAGCTGCTGAACTATGGACGTCTACACAGATGAACTCCGCCAGCAGACTCTCAGGTCTCCCACAGATGTTTCTGCTTTTGAAAGTGATGGAAACTTCATGGATTATTTCTTACTCCCAGTAGCAAACATCATTACAGCTTTACAAGCATGCTGCTCACAACCAAGAAATAACATTAATTCCCAAACTAGGCCAAAACTCCCTAAATTTGTTATAATCAGGTTTGCTATAAACCACTAATTGTTGCTGATCACCCAGGGTGCAGTTTACTACTCCTGTAAACTACTCTGTTTTTTAGAAATAGCGTTATTGCTAATTTTTTTAAACCATGTTTTACAAATAGCATCTGAGAAAATAGAATGTGGGAGTAGAATTGAAAGATTAATGATACAGATTCCCAAACAGTGAAAGAAATCTTAGACTATCAAATATGCAGTGGTTAGTTAACCTTATCCCTTCATGATAATGTCTGAAATTCTGTACGCAAATTAATTCAAAGTGGAATTTCACAGCCTATTTCTTTTTTTTCCAGAAATAACCCATGGAACTAAAACATTTTGACATTTACCAATTCTGACCAACACCCCACTTCAAGTGCAGAAACAGACTCACCCTTCCAATCATTATTGGCAAAAGCCAGGTGTTTCCAAACTGGGCTTCTCTAATTCCTTTTTCTATGAAGATCTTGTTGATGGGATATGAGTATGCTACTAGTTATTTTTCAATTACAAAATGCAACACAACTGACTGAGCTGCAGCCTACTGACAAATATTAAAACATATCTGCATGCTGACTTTTAGCTCATCTCTATTACCTCTGCTACAAGATCAGCAGAAACAAAAGGTGCAGCATGTCCTGAATATAGACAAACCTGAGCTATATCCAGGCAGAGATAGCTGGTTATTTCAGAGCTCCTGCCAGGAGCATTTTCCTAACATGCTTTCTCTATTATCCCAGAGTAATTGAACATCATTATCTCTGCTGCTTGCCAAAAGAGGGACTGCTCTGGGGACAAGGAGACAGACAGAAGAAGGGGCTTTATTTGCACCACGCAGTTTTAGGCAACCTTTTCAGAAATTCAGGGATTACTGCTGCGGATGGGAGAACAAGGGTGCTCCTGAGTTCTCCAGAGGCTCTTTGACTTGGATAGGATCTCCTACAACTTCATTCTGCACTACTTCCAGTGCAAAATTGCGCTTTATGATGGGAATCTGCTTTGTTGCACCTTTGTGGCTACTTAGCAGCAAGGTTAAGAGATCTGGAGCAATCCTTCCTGCTCCATATTAGGGTCTCTCTCTCTGAATCACTGCATGAGAATCCACAGACAAGATGGAAGAGGCACGATGAGAGATTCCTTCCATTTCTCTCACCCTCCCCCACTGTATAAGTTGGAGATGATAAAACAGTGTTTTCAGAGCAATTTTTTGGCTGTACCCCAGTCTCAGGAGGAGTTCTTTTTATAAGGCCATGTAGAATTTTTCATGCACAGACCAGTGCCCTAGGTCATCGGGCCCCGCATATAAATTTTGGATTGATATCTTAGCCAAGCATTTTAGCAAATATTAGTTAATGTGAAATTCTTATTGCACCCATGAAGGGGAAAATCATTACCCTTTCACAAGTAAGTAAATAGAGGCATAAATAAGATACGGAATTTGCCACAGCACATGAATCAGTAGGAATACTAAAGGATAAAAACTCCTAGAGGTCTTAAAAACCTATACAAAAGAATTTTTAAACCCGTGTCAATATGGGCAGTGCTCCTTCTTTCCTGTGTTTGCTGTCCTAAGAAGGGACTGTGGAAATGTGTGACCCCTGCCATTCTAATGGCATCACTGTAGTGCAGAGCTGCTAAGTACTGAGAAATCCCCCACCCAGTGATATGTGCAGCTTACTTTGTCTTGTAACCACGAGCAGGAATGGTAAAAGATTTCTCCTACACCTAGAAAAAGGGCTGAGTGAAATTCCTGAATGTGAAACTTTTACCCCACTTCTTTTGCAGTTTTCTGTTATTTTTTAAAAAATAATGCATTATAAAATGGAAAAAAACCAATCAGCTTAGCTTTCCTTTTCCCAGAAATTAGTATGGAAAGTGGACATCTTCTTTGCACAAGAAGTGCAGCACCAGCATTTTCAGCTGTTCACCTGATACCTCCACAAATCACAATGCTACTAGAGGCAGAAGAGAAGTGGTAAAAGGGAAGAGAACCCCAGAGAAAAATAATTTGTTTCATCATTGAGCTTCTTACCATCTCTAGCAGGTTCAGGAGTAGCTGGCTCTGTTTCCTGACTATATTATAAGCTCAACAACAAAGCTTCACAAACTCCTGAAAACGCTGTGGGTTTTTTCCACCCTCTGTTATGAAATACTCCATCTCTGATGTGAAGATGAAGGGAGCTCAGTCCCTGGAAAAGAGAACAATTATATGAGAAATTTCACCAAAAATAGCTAATTGTGCAAGACTGTTAATATTTGTAACTCATTATTCATATTTGTGGTTTTCAGTATTACCTTCGTCATTATTTAATTTCTCCCTTTCTTGGTGTAGAAACCTCTATTGCTCTGTCTGGTGTTACTGACTAATTGGGGCAGAGACAGGTTTTACAGAAAGAGCTTCCTAGTGATAAATTCAACAACTGAACAAGTTTTTTCTTCTGGCCCCTCTTTGCTTTTCTTTTTAAACTGTCATTGCTTTAATTTCTTGACTCCAGCCTGAAAGTGAATCTGGAAACAAGTTCTCTCTTGGTATTGAAATATTTAAAAATTGTTCTCAAAGAGGGTGGGTTATAAATATTGACTCCCTACTAGGCAAAAACAGAATTTAAGAAAAAACCCTACATCTCAGCAGTCCAACAACAACAAAAAAAAACCCCACGGTATGATGCTATCATTAAATACGTATATGCACCATTCTGAAGAGGTGTTTCTGACTCAAGTTAAAACAGAATATAAATACATTATCTTGTTTCCTGTACAGTTACTCTGTATGCAACCTTGGGTAAATAAGCTACAGAATCTGACAACACGGGTTGCCTTTTTTCTTATCACTTGCATAGTTTGTGGCTATGGCATGCTATTACAGAAGAAAACAGATTAGCCAGGCTTCTCCTAACAATCCTATCATTCCATAGTTTCAGAATGGCCTGATAAACCACGTTATCACACAGAAAAACTTACTGCAGTGATTTACTCATCACAACTGTGTACATAGAGCGATGTAAACAGTTTAGAGGACTCTATTCCAAGGCAATATGCACTGTGTGTTAACCCTTAATTCAAAATAAATTTAAATAAACAACTCAGTATTCTTGGTAAGTTCAAATGCAGAAGCTAAGTTAAGGATGTCTATTTCTTGCTTGTCAGAGGTTGGGAGGATGCCTTAGAATTTTTCTCCATCACTGTTACTAAGCAACAAATAGCTGGGTGATTAAGAGCTATCAACTCTTTTGTAAGAAACAATGGGTGTTTGGGCAGGCAGGGGAAGGAAAAAAGAGCCGGCCGTTAGAACGCTCTCTCTGGTTCCTCGGACACTGGGAAGAGAGGCTGCTCCTTGCTTCTAGCTGGGACTGGAGGAAGTTCGGCTGTGCCCTGTTCTTTTCTCCTGGCTGGGTGAGCTTTGATTCGACCTCTTTTCCCACTGGGAGGTGCACATTTCCCCGGGCTGCGTTCTCTCGCAGTAGCTCCCAGGGGGCTCTGGCTGCTCTGCTGCCCGCCCTGCCCTGCCGCATGAGACCGCGGCGTCTGCTGTGACTGCGGAACCCTTGCTGCCTCGCTA